>PVJH01027291.1:0-28881 GCA_004026705.1 Nesogale talazaci | reverse complement strand
TCAATGTACACAGGTGATTCATCTTCAGCATATCCCACTTGTCAATTGGTGACTCCCCTGTGTTTGTGACTCCTCTGTGTTTGTATCCTTCCCATTTCTGATAGCCCATGTATTCCCTGTGCCAAGATTCTCATGTTTGTCTCATTTCCCCCACTAATGGCCCTAATTGTTTGGGGTTTTACCTCAAGGTCTATAATCTACCATGAGTTTATTCTTGTGTATGGAGCGAAGTAAGAGCCTTGCTTCATTTTTTAGATACCTATTTTTTCCAGCAACATTTATTGAAGAGGGCATCTGCTTGCTATTTGATATTTGGGGAGACCTTGTAAAAATCAGTTGCCTGAATGCTGATGTTTATATTTCTGGGTCTTTGGCTCTTTTATTTCTTTCTTTTATTTCTTCTTTAGCTTTTTTGTATTGGTCTGGATATCTGTCATTATACCTGAACCACAGTTTTGACTATCTACAGGCATGTGCATAGGTAAATATATTTATATAAGATGATGGTGAAATAGATCTTTATGCATATAAGTGTAGGTTCAGTTTTAAGACAGCAGATGGACATTGGGCCTCTACTCAATTACTTCCTCAATTCAAGCACACTTTGTTCTATTAAATTAGCATTCCATGATGCTCACCTTGTTGACATAATCACTAAAGACAAATGGTGCATAAGCAAATGTGGTGAAGAAAACCGTTGATGCCCGGCTATCAAAACATATAGCATCTGGGGTCTTAAAGGTTTAAAGATAAACATGCAACCATATAGTTGAGAAGCAACAAAACCCACCTGGAAGAAAAACACCAGCCTGTGTAATAGCAAGGTTTCGAAGGGATCAGGTTTCAGACATCAAAGAACTAAAAATCACATTATTGTAAATGGTGAGGAGTATGGGTTGGGAACCCAAACCCCATCTTTAGGTAACAGACTTTCCCCTACAAAGGGTCATGGGGAGGAGACAAAAACAGTTAGGGTGCAGTGTAGCAAGGAAGAATCACACAATTTTGAACTAGTTCTTCAATGCTTCCTCCTCCCCACTATCACAATTCCAATTCTACCTGCAAAATCCAGCAAGACCAGAGAATGTACACTGGTACATATATAAACTGGAAACATAGGGAGTTCAGAACAGATGATCCCTTCAGGATCAGTGGTAAGAATGGTGATACTGGGAGGGTAGAGGGGAGGTGGGTTAGGAATAGGGAACCTATTATAAGGATCAACAGATAACCTCTTCACAAGACTATGGACAATGAGGAAGTGTGGGAAAGGAGACCCTGAATAGTGTAAGATATGACTAGTACTAATTTGTAAATTTTCAAGGGCTCATAAGGAAGAGGGAAGCAGAGAGGAATGAGGAAAATTGAGGCACCAATGCCATGAGCTTAAATTGAAAGCAAATGTTTTGAGAATGATGAGGGTACCAGATGTACAAATGTGCTTGACATACAATGCACATATGTATGGATTGTGATTAGAGTTGTATGAGTTCCCAATAAAATGATATTAAGAAAAAGAAGATGAAGATGAAGCTCAAACCCACAAGAAGGCATCATCAGGCTTTGATTTGCCTGACTGGGAGACTAGATTCCACCATTGCACTAATTTACCAAGTTGACATGAAATTATGTAACTACCACAGTCCACCCCATGTCAACTTGATACCTTTACACAACTTTTTGGTCATACATAAATTTTAAATAAAGCAATAGTAAAAATTACTCTGTACCTAACAGGATAAAACAAAGATCAATACAGCTGAAAATGTGCCAACTTCCTTTAAACATAACATCCTATAAGGAAACAAAACAAAATGCTCTATGTCTAACAATTTCTGCTATATGGACACTTTCACCATGATACTATAATTCTATAAACATATTTCCCAACCATGAATATTTGTAAACCAGCCATTTCTTGCCTTTCTCCCACCATTTTGGGTATGCAGTTCCTATATGGCCCACTTAAATCACTGCAGTGCTCTCAGTAGACAAGCATGTTCCTTGATGTGGGGAATCTTCATCCCAGTTGGAACTTTGTTCATCTGTATCCATAAGCAAAGTCAAATCAGCAGAGGCCATATATAATGTTAGCTGCAATGTGTACTAATTCACAGGCTCAACAATCTAATCTTCATCTGTACCAATTTTAGTCAATTCAATGTGGGTTTCCTCACCAGGGTGCCCATAGGTTGATTCATCATTCAACCATGAGCCCTGTCATAAAATCTCAACCCTTGGCCCTTTGGACTAGGTCATGAACTTCAGACCAGCCAACCTACTCTCATCTTCTCCTCTAGTATCTCTGAAACAAGCTCATGAGTGTCAGTAGCCAGACTCACCCTGTCTCTCAATTGCTGTATTTCTCCCACTTCCACTCAACAAGTGGATCTAGGTGATCACTTAGCAAGCATTTCAGGCTGCCTGCTGGCTCCCTTTGACATTCAGTCCTAGAGTGGGGTTTCTTCATGGCTTCAGATTTTTCCAGTTTCAGAAAGAAACCACTACTTCAAAATCTAAAAAGTCAAAGTATTCCTCATATGCTTCTGTCTGTCATCAGCCCCCCTCAGTCTCTTCTTTGAATGCAAATATCCTAAGTACTGGGTGGGGCTTATCTTTTAGGAGACTTCTTTGCAGGAGTCTCCTACATCCATTTAAAAATCCAATTTAAATGATCGAAGGCAGTAAGTTTGCAAATATTTATTTTAGACATTTCAAACATGAATAACCAAAATCATCTTCTCAGAATCAAAATATTAACCTCCGTATGCTTTCCAGAAAACCATCGAGTGAACCATGTGGCTATATCTGATCTCTAGCTAGTCAAAAAAGCAAAGACTGCCATAAAGGAGCAGTCAAACAACCTGCATCCACTCTCCATCTTTATAATTTGTTTCTCTAGTAGTACCTTATTCCCAAGGTTCCATAATGTGTTAGTCTGGGTTGACTAGAGAAATGAGTCCAGGGAAAAGAGAGATCTTTTTATCAAAAGAAATTGTGTATTGAGAAAGCATCCTAGTCCAGTCCAGATCATGTCCATAAATCCGACATTAGCTCATATATCTGATATGAGTCCATAAATTCCTCTTCAGGCTTACACAGCACATGCAGTGATGTCAAATACAGGAAGATTACAGAACAGTGTGTAGTTCCAGTGGCCAGGAAAGCAGCTCAGTGCCGGTGTGAGTCTCCACATGACTCCTCCATCTCTCCAGCAAGTGTGACTCCTCAACAGGAAGGTAAGGTAAAGTGTGGTCCACGTTCAACAAGAAAGGCAGGGAGGTCCCGATTCCTCGTGAGAAGGCCCTATCTACAAGCAGGCCACATCAACAAGGAGGCATCTTCAGACTGTGCCCTGATTGACAGACTAGAATCCACCATTGCACTTATTAATCACACTGTAATGAACTTTGTGACACCACACCGTGGTATTCCCAATGCCCTTCTAGGCATATGAAACTTGGACACTGAATAAAGAAGACTGAAAGAATTTATGCACTCGATTGGTAAATAATATTGAAAATGAAATAATATGGCCAAAATAGCAAGTTAATAATCTGTTTTGGAATAAGTACTGCCAGAATTCTATTTTGAGGCAAAATTGGTAATATGTCATATTATGTATTTTGAAGTTGTCGAGAAAGACCAATCCCTAGCATAACAGAGGAATACCTTCAAAAAATGGATTGACAAAGTAGTTCCAATGATGGACTCAAACATAAGAAACATTGGGAGAATGGCTCAAGCCTGGGCAGTGTTTGGTTCTGTTGAACATAGGGATGCCCTGAGTCAGTACAAACTAGATGGCACTAAATAACCACCTAACATCTGGTGACTTTCAATGCTCACTTAGGAGTATTTAATGTAAGTCACTGCATGCTTGGGAATAGAATCTCTTTAAATCAAGAAGAAATTATTTCACTTAGCCTGGCAATCACATCTCTAAAATGCACTGAACAGTCATTTGGTTATATGAGGACTATAAAACTACTGGGCTCTATTTTTTTTAACAGTGTAGGTCTTAAGTAAGATGGATTCAGAAAACAAACCAACAAGCAAAATATAATTTTGCTAGAATATGAAATGCTTTGCATATTTGCATAGCTTCACGGCAACAAAAGGAAGTCAGTTTAGGCTATCTTTCCTACCCCACCTCTCCTCCAAAATGCCCCTAGGGCTAATTAAACATGGAAATATTTTTGCCAAAATGCATTGAAACAAAAAGAGAGAGAGAAAATATGATAAATCAGAGTGGGGGTGAGCAAGTGATAATGAAAATGTGTGTTTTACTATTTTATTTTTACCCCAAGCACCGTGATAACATTTGCTGCTGTGCATTCTATTAAAAGCTTTTAGATTTCTATAACAGGGACAGTGGCAATGCTTGCTTCCTGCTGTTGATTATCATTTTAAAGATGGAAAATCTGGATGTTTCTATTTTGCCTTATGAAGCAAACCTTATTCCAGTTGTCAGTTTGGTCTCATTTTTCTGTATCTGGGACCAAAAATTTCTAGGCAAGAGAAAGACATTTGTAGCATCTATTTTCTTCAAATATTGGTATTTAAAATCTAATCTTGGCATTAGGATATAATGATTTGAAATCTCTGCCTTGGTTGGATTCCAAAAATTATTTGGAAGGTAGGTGTGTAAACAACTAGTTAAAATATAGCTTGATGGTATTTATAATTGATGTGATATCCAGTGCTCTGAGAATGTTTGAAAAGGAAATTCAATATAGCATATTCTTCAAAATGATTTAATATTTGCCCGTAGATAGTTCTGACTTCTGATAGGTTGCAGGCTGATCAGTTTGTATGATCCATTTTGGAGTCATAAAAAAAGTGTCCAGACAGTCTTCAGACTGGTTGCTTTTAAGTGCTTCAAAGAATCACATCTAAAGACAGATTTCAAAAGATGTTGCAACATGTTTTGAATCAAGGGAGAATCAAAAGTCTGTAGGTCCCTGAGTCAAACATAGTCTGGAGTTAACTAATAACCTAAACTACCATGTGTCCATCAGTTTGCTGTAGTGTGGTTCCTTGTATGTTGCTGTGATGCTGGAAACTATATTACTGGGATTCCAAATACCAGAAGGGTCACCCAGTATGAACAAGTTTCAGCAGAACATCCAGACTGAAAAAGGACTGTAAGGAAGAAATACACTGTCCACTTCTGAGTAATTGATCATGGAAAACCTTATGGATAGTATTGAAACACTCTTAGGTATTGAAAATCTCAGCTATAGAAGCAGGAAAGTGTCAGAGGTGGTGCCATAATATGAACCCCTGAAGTAAGAGGCCATCAAATATGACTAAGGAAGAGCTGCCTTCATAAAGTATAATTGACAATAATCATTTGAGTGACATCAAGCCTGTGGCAGGAAAGCCTTCTGGAGCTTATTCACTGCCAAGGCAGGACTCAAAATGAAAAGAAACAGCTATAAACATCAATGGATAAAGGGGATTTGGAATGTATGATGTATGACTCTAAGATAATTGGAAGTTTTCAAAATTGAAAGAAAACACATACACATTAGCATTCCAGGTGTTAGCGAAAATGGACTGATATTGACCATTTTGATTCAGAAAATCATATGGTTTCCTATTCCAGGTATTACAGATTCAAGAGGAATACCATTGCATTCATCATCAAAAAAGAAGTTTCAAGATCAGTAATGAAGTACACTGCACTCTGTGATAGGCTTATATTCAACAGTGGGATTCAAATAACGTAATGGTCAATTTAAGTATAAAAACCATATACAGGAAGGTAGCTTCTTATTTTATACAGTTATGGTAGTAATTAAGAACAATAAAAGAGGCACACAGAATCAGATTGTTATAAGAAAGAGTTTTAGAATATTAATGCACAAATATTAAATAATACCAGAAAAAACTCAATGAAACTCTTTTTAAGATATTTCCATATTGTTTCTTGCTTGGTGCCCTTACTGTCAATATTCTTCACTTCAGGAATCATAGACTGTGTGATTTACCCTTAATCATATTTTCTGTAGGAGCAGGTGTTCATTTCTTTATCGATGAGCCAATTTGACATTAGTCATGGTGTTCGATGAATTAGAAAGAGGAAACTTCTCTTTTCTGAACATATTATGATCAGTTTTGGAAAATGCCTTTCTTCTCCTGCTGAACTTAAAGAAGTTGTTCTGACAATATTTTTAGCTCTTTGAACACTTTCAGGAATTGCATAATACTCACTTGATATTTGGTAAGAATTTGAGGCATAACACCAAGCTGAAATGCCACCATGTGTCACTCGCTGCTTGTTTAATGAATTTTCTGTTTATATATGTATGCTTACTGAAGAAACAACAAAAGCAAGGGAATAAAAATGTAGTATTTCATCACAAGTATAGCTAATTCTATGAAATGAATAAATAAATATTACAAGCACAGTTCCATCTAAATTTTTATACCAATGGATGAAATGATATACTAAAGTTGCTTAGAAAAAACTGTTGGACACATAAACATTAATGAGTGAAGAATATAAATTTGTGATTTCCACAATGGAAGTCTCCAAAGCACATAAAATGAAATCCAACTGATATAATTATTATTCAAATTTATACACCAACCATTCAATCTAGGTATTATAAAGAAATTGCATAATTCTACCAATGTCTTCCTCAGCCTGAAATTCATCAAACAGACCATCAAGATGCATTGGTAGTTATTGGTAATTTAAATGCAAAAGTGGAAAGCAAAGTGCTTGGGAATTGGAAAATATTTTCTTGGTGATAGAAACTAAGCTGGAGATTGCATGACCGAGTTTTGTAAGAGAATGACTTCGTTGCAAAGATATTTTTTTCAACAATGCAAATACTCATGGACCTATCCCAATGGAAAACATAAAAATCAAGTTGAGCATGTCTACGGGAAGTGAGGATGGAGAAGTTCAATATCCACAGCTAAAACCAAGCCAAATTATTACTGTGGAACAGACCATTGATATGAATTTCAAGTTGAAGCTGAAGAAAATTAAAACATCTCAAGAACATATTTGACTTACTGAGCAATTATGAGAGAAGAAATTCAAGATGCACTGAAAGATTTAGCCACAAAAAAATGCTCCAGGAGATGATGGAACACTAATCAAAATGTTTAAACAACTGATGAAGCAATGCCAGTACCTACTCATCTCTGCCAGGAAATTTGGAATATAGATAGTTGGCCAACTGACTGAAAGAAATGCATATTTATAGGCTTTCCAAATAAAAATGACTCAACAGAATGCACAAAATATAGAGCAATATAATTAACATTGCATGTAAATAAAATTTTGCTGAAGATCATAAAACAATGGCAGCAGTGCATGAAGAGAGAACTTCTAGGGATTCCAGCTGGATTTAGAAGAGGGTAGGCAAAAATAAATGTAATTTCTGATTTTAGATGGGTCTTGGCTAGAAGCAAAACAACAGAAATATATTCACTTGTCTATTACTGACGTTGCTACGGCATTTGACTGTGTGGACCGTAACAAACCACAGTTGCCCTTGAAGAGAATAGGCATAAAACACTTCATTGTGCTTATGTGAAATTGTACATGAATCAAGAGGCAGCTATGCAACTAGAACAAAGGCATACTGCTTAGTTTAAAATCAAGAAAGGTATGTGACAGGACGGTACCTTCTCATAATAGTTACTCCAATTGCATCTTGAAGGAATAGACAAACTGAATTATATCAAGAAGGATGTGGCATCGGGATTGGAAGAAAACTTATTCAGATGACACAAGCTTGCTTGCTGAAACTCAGAGCTCAAAGAACTGGCTGATGGAGATCAAGGAGTGCAGCATTCGGTATAGATTTCAACTCGATGTAAAGAAAATCCAAATCATCCGTCATCAGAATAGTAGGAAACAGCAGGGTAAATGGAGAAAAGACAGAAATTGTTAAAAGGAGTCTTTGTTGCTTGGATCCCAAATCAATGCTCATGGAAAGAGCAGCCAAGGAATCAAAGGGTGTAATGGATTGATTATATCTGCTATTCCTCATTAAAGCATCGAAAAGCAAAGATGTGACTTGAAGAACTAATACTACCTGACCCAAACTCTATCTTTAGTCACCTCCTCTGCATGTGAAATTTGGACGGTGAATAAGAAAGACTGACCAAATAATCAATGCATTTGAATTATGGTGCTGGTTAAGAATATTGAAAGTATGATGAAATCACTGCCCCACAAACAAACAAATCTGTCTTGGAAGAAGTGTACCCAGAATCCTTCTAGGTAACAAATATAGCGAGACTTTGTGTCCCATATGCTGTCCATGTTTTCAGGAATGACAACTTCCTGGAAAAGCACATCATACTTTGTGAAGTGAGGGTGGGGTGGGGGAGCGGGGCCAGCAGGAATAGGGAAGGTCCTTGAGGAGATAGGTTGTTGTAGTTACTATAATGATAAGTTCAAACATAAGCACAGCTCTGAGGATGGCTCAGGCCCAGGCACTGTTGTGTTGGACAAAGAGATGTCATAAATTGGAGTTCAGTGCAGTGCATCAAACAACAATGACTATTATAACATTGATGGCTTGAGCCAAGACGACATCATCGGGAAAAAGTCATGGGCATTCGCTTATGTAAAAATTACAGCTAAGGAAGACCCTATGGACACTCTTCATCTGTGACACACGGGCTTGCCATAAGTCAGAATTCACTCAACAGGAAAGTTTGTTTATCTGTCTGAGATTATTTTTAAAATGAAAGTATAACATCAAGATATCACCGTGTTATTTGATAGTTCACAAGCACATTCAAATAAGTAGTTTCTGCTTATTTAATTCCAACACAATATAGTTTTAAGCATTTTGACACAACTTATATTTTTTAAATGATGTTCAAGAATCAGTGACTAGCCCTAGAACATACAACTTGTAGGCAGAGAAGAAGAAAAGAGTTCTGTATTTAATATCTATACCATGCCAGTATATAAAATCTGACTCTGTTTAGACGTGAGATAAAAAGGAAAAAAGTGGACTCATGTTAGAAATGAGCCTTATTTCTCTTATTTATTATTTTTTTATCAAAAAGTGAAAGCTGGACTTATGACAAAAAGGAGGGATGGGGCTCTTTAAAGTAAGTCATATGTATTAATGCAACAGCTCTTAGTAAATTACTGTTATTTAAAATTCTTTCTATATACCCCCAGGACATGTAATAGCTTGCCTCATTTATGTTTTTTCTTAGTCATTCATTCTCAATGGACAACATTTCTAATTCATTCAGTCTCTCCTGACACATTGTACTTGGCAGGTAATTCGTAATAAGCTTTAATTTTGAAAATGAACGTTTGTCATCTGGGACTATCACTTAGATAGTTTTAAAACACCAAACCTGCTGTGCAAACATCTGGAAAACTTGATGATAGGGGATTGTTTGCTGCAGTCTACGTGTCTACCGAGTAAATGGCAGAGTCAGACGTAGAAAAGTCTCTTGTCAGAGGGGGCACTAATAATGCTTATGTGTCTAGGAAAATATGTGGGTGGAAGTAGAAGGAAAAAAATCTGTCATTTTCAAGCCAGGTCCAAGGGCATTGGCCATTGCAGGCTCTTTGCTAAATGATGTTTTAGAGTCGCGATCCACTGTACTGCTAACAGTAAAAACTGTACACACTGAAACACAGAACCATACCCATATGAACAGGAAAGGCTGAAGGAAATAAGGAGATGGGAAAATTAATGCAAACTGCAGTACTTTGAAGCTAATTCTTTGGGGGATTATCAAATGCCAGTCAAGTACTTGTAGAAGTCAGCTTTCTGGTGAAGGCTAGAGGACCAGGAACAAGGCTCTGAGAGTTTAGACCACAGGTTCTTTAGTAATATATGCAGATAATCAGAGAAATAACAGAAGGAAAATTAGGATTTCTGTTTTAAAATATGATAATCTCTTCCTTTTAAAAAAATGACAACATAGGACTTCAGCCATCACGTTCAGTCTCTTCTTCTATCAACTCATTTTAAAAATCACAGGAAACTTTATGGAGATTCTCAAGGGACATTCTGGACTTGAAATACATCAGCATCACAGTATATTTTTTTTACAGTAATAGAAACAGGTCAAGCATTCCATTCTGGGATTTGGAATAGGATATTTGATCAGCTCCAGAATCTTAAAGAACACCCCCATTTCCTTAAGATATACTACTTGTACTAAATAATGATGGCTTTTAGAGCACTCACATTGATGTAGGGATAGACAGGCATATGAAATGATATCCTAAACTTATAACAATTATAACCTATATCCTAAATTTATAACAATTTCAGCAGAGCCGATGAAAGTTCTAAGAAAGCACTGAGGACAGATTAACTGACTGTGGATCAGAAACACATCGACTTTAGTGGGGAGGTCTTCATTCTGGCGGGGTCTTCATTTCATGAAAGGCCTATTTAGCAAAATGAACAGTATGTGAGGAAATGGTGTGGAGGATCTGAAGACTGACGGGGATTATTGGATCGCCAATACGCACATCCTTTGGGTGATGAACAAAGGCAGCATTTCAGAATATCGATGGCTGAAGAGAATGTCTTCATTAGTTCTTCCACTGGGTCTTTATGTGTTTGTGCTAATGATCTGTGAGGTGGAGGATGAGTGGGTTTCACTATTTGGTACAGCAAGAAACTATTTGGAATATGGGTTTCTCTTGCTTAGATAAGGATTCCTTTGAGTGTGCAAATATATTAGGCTAACACCCAGAGACTCTTAAGAAGAAAGGCCTAGGATCCTTTCTAAAAAGTAGTCAATAAAAACTTTATGGAGCGCAACTCTTCCTGATAGACATGAAGTCAACGTGAGTGGAAATCCTCTTGATGGAAAGTTATATAGAGTTTTCCTTTTTTTCCAAAAATAAAAATAATAAAGCTGGGAAATTAGAAATCATTATTTAACTGTAAATAGAAATCTACCACACATTTTTTAAAAACCACCCATGAATACAATCACTCAAAAGTTTTATGGTTATTGTTGTTTTCATTTTCCAATGGAGGAAGCCTTATAAAGTGTTTAGTTCTTACTCTATTTTCATTAATGAGGAAAGCAACATCAATTGAAGTTAAAACATATGTCTTATGTTTTAACCCAGTAATTTGTATATATAATTAAGGATCCAAATTAAACCTTCGTTCCTATACACCAATGCAGCTTTTAGATATCAACACATTATTATATAATATGATTACACAACAATGCATTATATATTATGCCAACTCCCACAGATAATTCAAAATATATGACTTAGAGACTACTTATTTCAGTTTCAGAAAAAAATTAAAACAATAATAAGTTAACATGAGACCCTTCATTAACCAATTGCCATTGCAGAATCTTGCTAACAAATGTTCATTCAGATATGTGTTTTGTTGTTGCTGGGTGCCATGGAGTTGATCCCAACTCCTGGTTGTGGACAAGGTTGGTTGATCCTTGTGGGAACGAGGTAGATTGTCCCATGAGATTTGCTCTAATCCAGTGACTCTCGACCTTCCTAATGCTACAACCCTTTAATATGGTTCCTAATGCTCTGGTGACCCCTCACCTCAACCATAAAATTATTTTCATTTCTACGTCATCACTGTAATTTTGCTACTGTTGTGAATCTGGAGAGCCCTGTGAAAGGGTTGTTCAATCCCAAAGGGATCATAAACAACCGGTTAAGAACAACTGCTTTAATGTTTATGGGAACCAATGACTAGATGTTTTCTCCCACAGAGCAGTTGGTTGATTGGATGTGAAACATTTTAATTAATAGTTTACCTTTTGACTTTTGTGCCACTAAGGCTTCTTCAAAGAAGGGTGGATACTTGAACAACAGAACTCCGTTGTTTGGTGGTCTGATCTAAATTATGAATCAAAAGTTGGCTATTGCATGTGACAATTCAGACTCATTATGAGTATTCCTAGCACTGGTTTCTGAGAGGGAGACTGATCTCCCAACTGAAGTCCACAGAAAGGCAGTGAGAAAATAGTCAGTATTGCCATGCCATGTCTGGACAATTAGGGCCAGTTTATATATCCAGAACACAGAAACCACCCCCACAGAGGGGTTAGTTAAGCACAAAAGACATGATCTGTCCAGTAATGCTCATCTCAGATTGTGACTTCCTTTAAAGAGCAAAGGTCTTTCCAAATGGTGAAGCTAAAAGAGAAAATAAATTTGTGTGTTTTTTTTATTTTTTGCTTCTTAGTGAGACTTGATGCCAAAAGATTATGAAAGTATCGGACTGAGCCCCGGTTGCGTAGTGCATGTGCGTGGGACTGCGACCCACTGGGATAGAGGTTCAATTCCAGCTCCACAGGAGCAAAGACTGGGTCTCCTACTCCTACCACCAGAGGGCAGTGATGCCTAAAAAAGATAAATAAATTAATTAATTTTAAAAAAGATTATGAAAGTATCACTAATAGGCTTATATGGGAAGATATTGCTGCCAATTTGTATGTATGTGTGTATATATGTGTGTGTATGTATGTATGTATATATATATGTATATATATATATATATCCTGCCAACATTACTTAGATCTTAAGGTAATGTCATTTTCTATCTGTGCGTGTATGTACCTGTGTGTGAGTATGTGTGTGTGTGTGTGTCTCTCAGTGTTTCTTAAGACGTGAAACCTGGGGGTAAAAGGAAAGGTGCCCATTGGTTTCAGGAAGTAGGTTTGGCATCACCTGCTATTCTCTCAAATAGTTTTTAAATCATACTAGCCTTTCACTTTAAGTTTCAATCAAATAGCTAACTTGCTTTAAAGCCTTTTGCAATGCTATGGATACTCTCAAATCCCTATAGAAGGTGATCTGAGCTCATGAAGATGGAATGAAAAGCATGGACTTGTGGTGAATTTAAACGAAAGCAGATGACTCATCAGATCAGTTACACTCAGTTGGGCTGGTTTGCCTAGTGTGTTAAGTGCCTTCCACAAGTAGCATCCATGCAAATCTTCCTTCCTCCTCCGATCATTAAGGCATTTTAACACAAAGGGTAAAACGCCACCTCATAGCCACATCCTGGGTTTGTTTCTCTATAGGAAATTTGCTTTGTGCCTGAAAGCTATAGAGGATATTTAAAGACTTGGGAAAATGATTAAAATTACCCACATTCCCCCCCAGGCAGCTCAGTCTTTAGGCTTTGTGTGCCATTCAGCGCTTCTAAAAGTCAAAAACAGGTGGGAGGAGGGGGAGAATCTGAAGTAGAGTAGAAATCTTGTTACGGGACTATGAAACCCATTTCCCTCCCCCAGATGAGCTTCTGCAATTTAAATTTACATGAAAGTTCTGCACTCAGGCCTCAGGTAGAAAATTGCTCCTTTTCTGAGTATTTTTTGCTATAGCACCAGGAGAAAATATTTTGCAAGACATTGTGTTACTTCTAAACCGCCTCATTGTCAGGTCCTCTAAACATGGAAAGGGCAAGAGAAAGCAAAGCAATCCTTGCTTAGTATAATAAAACCATGTGTGTGTGCAACTGAATTGAAGTAAATGGACTCTCAGCTTTTCCCATAATTCACCATTTAAAATTTTAGCAACAAAGCCATACATGGCATATCAGATTATAGGGGAGAATGATAGTAGTTCAAAACATATATATATATATATATAATATTTTTATTACTGAAGGCCAGGCTCTGTGCCAGGCACATCTAAAAAGACTGGGATCACTTATCTGACATTAAGAGTACGTTCTCATCACTGTCTAAGTAATTGGAGAAAAACAGAGAATAGGATGAAGCAGAAAAAGAATGGTATATTTTCATGTGTCTTCATATGCAAATATAGTCTAACAATGTAAATTTAGACTCAGTGGCTGAGACTGGGTTTTTCATGAAAAGCAAACCATTTTACTGGCATTCTTGTGTATATACTACATAGACAAATTTATATTGAGAAAACGTCTCACACCACTGTAGAATTGGGTTAGTCCATTCTCAGGCAGGATTCAAGTCTGTGAGTCACACATTAGTGGGACGCTTCATCATATTCAAGTAGCTTCAGGAGCTAATGAGTGCAAGAGCTACAGTTAGATCAGGGCTTGTGATTTCAAAGGCAGATGAAACCACGAACAGCATTTCAGACTAATTGGCAGCTCATGTCCAATGAGTACAGACTTGGCAGCGCAGATGACATTCAACATGGCAGACCATTGGCTCAAGTCCAAGAAACCAGAGATCCATGAATTAAATATAGGCTCCAAAGCTAGTCAAAAAAAATCAAACAAGCTATTATATTGGCATGTCCATTTATATTGGAGCCCAGTCACAATCCCAAGAAAAATATTTTCAACTACATCAGAGCTTTGCTCTGCATAAGGGTGCTGAATTCTATCTTAAAAATCTTACAGCTGATTGGTTGCCCATAACAGATCCCATTTTGGAGTGGATTGCATTACGTTGGATCAGGTTTGCCAGTTTTTAATCCTGTGATGTCTTGAGTCCTGTTTTGATGCCGGGAGCTATGTCACTGGAATTTTCACCTACTGGCAGATTATCCAAAGTGAACGTGTTTCAGCAGAGTGTCTAGATTAAGAACAGGCTACTTGGAAGGACCATGCTGTTTACCTTAGCAAAATTATCCAGTGAAAACATTATGGATGGCATCAGGATATTGTCAGATACTGAAAAAAAAATTAGCACTAGAACATAGTTGGAGAAAGTGTCAGATGAAGCCTTCTGGACAGCAAGCACTCAAGAAATGATGAAAGAGAAGCCGCCTTCACTTAAAGTGAAGTTGATCATAATGTTATGGATGAAATAAAGCCCATGGGAATAAAGCTTTCAAGGCATTATTTGGCTTATGGGGCATGATTCAAAACATTAGGAAACAGCTGCAAGCATGGAACTTGGAACATAAGAAGTTGGAATCAGAAATCTAGGAAAATTGGAGGTCAGCATAAAGGTATGACATACTAGACATTAGTAAGCAGAAATGGACTGGTATTGGCTATTTTGAATCAATAAATGATATGATTTACTATTCCAAGAATGACAGATGTACGAGGAGTGGCATTGTATTCATTCTCAAAAAGGGCATTCCAAGATCTATCTTGTATTACAATGCTATCTGTGATAAGATAATATCTAGTCACATACAATTGAAATAATAAATACAACTATAATTCAAGTTATGCATCAACAACTTAAACCAGAGACAAAATATTTGAAGAATTTTACCAGTGTTTTCATTTTGAAATTGCCCAAGCATGCAATCATGATGCACTAATAATTAGTGGTAAATGAAATGCAAATATTGAATCAAAGAAAAAAACATGGTGCTGGTGATAGAAATATAATTGGAGATAATATGAAAGAATTTTTCAAGACCAATCTTTTTTTATAGTAAATATCTTTTTTTAATAATACAAGTAGATTTCTTCCAATGGAATACACAGAAAACAAATTGACTACATCTGTGGAAAGCTCAATATCAACAGTTAAAATGAGGTGGGGGTCAATTTTGGAATAGTTCATCAATTGATTATATGAAGGTTCAGGTTAAAACTGAAAAAAATAAGTCAATGGGAGTCAAAACACAAGCTTGAATATATCCCACTGTGAATTTCTAGAATGTCTCAATAACAGTTTTCTTGCCTTAAAGACTAATGATAAGAGACCTGGTGACTAGAAAGATATGAAGAAAGGATTAAAAGATAAAAGGAAGGATTAAAGTGGATGTCAGACGAGACTGAAATATTCTCTTGTTGGTACATTCATGAAAGTTAGTGCAAATGATAATGAAAACGAAGAGCAGAATAAAAAAATCTAAAAGACAACTCAAAAAAAAAAGTCGAGGTAAAAGATTAAAATGACATACACAAAGACATAAAGAAATCCAAAAGAAAAGCATGCCCAGCATATCTTGAACTGGAAGAAAGCAAGAAAAACTTCAAGCCTCAAGTTGCAGTATTAAAAGATTTTAAGGGCAAAATACTGAATGATGCAAGGATGTAGAAAGATTGGAAGGTGTTTGCTTCTGTTGTAACTTGGATTGTGAAGAGTGGAAAAGCCTCCGTGGCGTCTAACAGCAGTGAAGAGAGCAACAAAACCACATAAGATCCTGGATGTGTTGACACAAAACCTATGATGCTTTGCCCTTTGGCAGCTTGACACCTGTACAAATTTCCTTTAACGCTAAATAATCTCCATGTGAGGGCAATTACAAATTCATCCTTGTACCTAGCATGACATAATTATTGTATGTACAACTGAAAACACATGAAATCCTTTTAAATATTGTGAGTCCAAAACAAACTCATTGTCATCAAGGTGAATCCAACTCACAGGTAACTCTTTAGGACAGGATAGAACTTGTGCTGTTAGTTTCTGAAACCATAACTCTTTAAGAGACTATGAAACCCCATCACCTCCCTCCTGGAGATCACCTGGTAGTTTTGAACTGCTGATCTAGATGAAATCAACATGCTAATCAAGACACAGGAGCCAGTAGATACACCGAATTTTTATGTGAATAACACCTCTGTTGCATGCTTTTATTTAAAAATCATAAAATGTTTTTGCAAATGAGTTTCCTGTGTGCACAATGTGCATGTTGTGTGTGTGCATAATATTGATGTGGGCAACTTTTATGAAAAAATATGGTACTCTACCTGAAGGGAGCACCCTGGTGGTAGAGTGGCTACTCCTTGGGCCCTTAACCACAAAGTCAATGACAGTGCAAGACCTCCCATTGAAAGTCAACAGCAGTCAAGACCTCCCACTGCTGCTCTGTAGAAAGACGATTTCTACATCTGTATGAAGGTACTATCTTGAAACTCACAGAGACAGTTCTAGCCTGTCCTAATGAGGCTTTATAAGTTAGAATGTACTCCACGTCATTGAGCTTGTTTTGTTTTGTTTAGTCAGCTCCCTATCTAAAAAATAGACTGTAAAAATAAACTGTATTAAATCCTCAAAGTAATATACTTAAAATCAGGTTCTTAATTTTATGGTGTTGTTACTGTTAGTTGCTGTCAATCAATACTGATGTGTTGTGCCTCCTTCTGTACAGGGTTAAACTGTAGAATTGAGTTTTGTAGTTTGTGGCTTTTGTAAAGCTAATAACCAGGCCTTTTTCCCAAGGTTCCTCTGAGACAGTTCAAACCGCCACTCTTTTGTCCAGTAGTCAATGTTAGCACTTGGTAACTGTTTTGAGGATGGCATAGGATACAACAATGTTTCAAGCTTTTTTTTCCCCTGTGAAATATGTCCTATGACTTGGAACTGACTCAATGACACCTAACAAAAACAAAATCAAATAGTTTTGAGGGGAGCCCTAGGGGCCCTTTGAGATAAATATCAGCCTTCTAACTGCCAGATCAGTGGATCAAATCTGTCGGTTGTTCCATCAAAAAAAGATGAAACTATCTGCTCCCATCAAGTTTTGCAGTCCATGGACACGATGGCAATGGCTACGTTAGTCTTATATTAGTATTGTTGTTTTGAGAACTACAGTACTGGTAGTGACAGAATACAGAGAGTAGCTAGTCTAGAAGCTGGTAGAGATGACTTACTTGAATACTATTTGCATACAAATTCATTAGGAAGAAAATTTTGTGAGTCTATCCTCTAGTAAGTGACTTTCACTTCCCTTTCCGGTGCACATATTAACTTGTGTGACAGTGTAGGGAGCCTGCTTCAGGAACATAAACAAATGGATATATAGAGAGATAGATAAAAGAAAACATGTAAAACTGTTGAGAAACGCTTAGAGAGAAAATGTGTAAGAAGCTATTAGGCTACAACAAAATAGAAGAAGAGCATGCAATCAAGAAATATATCCAGCAAGAGAGGTCCTCGGACTAGAACCACTGGGAAAGGTAGCATCCATGATGGAGGGTGGGGCACAACTCAAACAAGGACAGGGACAAACTACAGAAAGAGAGAGACAGAGAGAGAGAGAGAGAGAGAGAGAGAGAGAGAGAGAGAGAGAGAGAGAGAGGACACTTCACTATATTATTTCCTTTTATTTCTTATTAAGAGTTTTGCCTTTTCCTATGTTCCAATTTTTCTGGTTTTCTTAAATAATACACAATCCACAAGTTCTTAAAAGAAAACAAATGTTCTGAAATGCAACAAATTATTTAGCAGGCAGTGTGCTAAGCAGCAATGATAGTTCAGGTACCTGTATATTTAAAACATGCCAATGATTGTATTAAAAATTTGTACAACATTTAAGTCCATTAATTGGGCCTATAGTAATAACAAGGATGACGATGATGCTATTGAAAATAAAGATGGAACAACCATTATTGTTTTGTTGTTGTGGAATTTGTGCTTTGTAAGCGTTAAGTTGTTTAATTTACTTATCATTATCCTTATTCTAATAGTAGAAACAGCGTTAGTAACTTGTGTGAAGTCAAATACAGAATAATGTGGTATAAAGAGGGTGGACCTAGATTAGATTGAATCTAGTATCTGTCACCCACTATTGTCTTAAATAGCTGGTCTCACCCTTGCTTGGTTATACTAAGCTTGTATCTCTGTATTGAGCATGCTCTGTCCATACTTTGGGCTCCTGTTTAGCACCCTTCTGGGAACTTCCTGTTTTCTTTGTCTGGAAAACTTCCTGTTTTCTCTCCAGCCACATTGTCCTATAAACAACTCTTTCTTAATTTGCTTGTTTGTTTGTTTGTTCCCATATTAAATATTGTCACTCTACTGTCCCCACATTATACCATAAAGCGATGATGTTTTTCTTCATAAACCCAAAGCAAACACTGCCATTGACCAGATTCTAATGCATAGGAAACTTTAAGGAAAATTTCCATGGCTAATCATAAATTATGTGTTCCCTTGTAACTAAAGAGGCCTCATTAACCAAAACTGAAACCACGGCATTTCAGTCGATTTTAACTCAGACCAATTATACAGGTTAGAGTATAACACTCCATAGGGGTTCTGAGACTATAGAACAGCGTCAATTATGGGAATAGGCAGTCTAATTTTGATTCCTGAGATTGGCTTGTAGTTTTGAACTACCCACTGTTCAAATAGGAGCCCAAAGCCTAACCCACAACTCTTTCAGAGATCCTTAAATTCATATCACTAATAATGCTTTCATAAGCATAATTTTTTATTGCTAGTTTGTGTTACTAAAATGTAAAATCCATGAAGACAAGGACTTTACCTATTCTCCTCATTACTATATTCTAAACACCTAGATCTCTACCTAGTAATTTGCTGGGTGGGTATCACATAACATTTTGAAGAAAATACTACCAGGTAGAAGAGACTGTTTCCGGTCCTCAGTAAATGAAAGATCAGTCAATTCTAAGAAACAGACAATAATTGCCTTGGGTAAGGCTCTTTCTGAAACAGGTTGCTCCAAAGATGCAAAAATAGAGCTTTTTTTTTAAATTCATATTTGTAATTGTTTTCTATTTATTCCCTGTTATTTGTTTATTCCACTTCCTTATCATTTTGAATTTTAAGTATACAGAAGGACATTTCTATTTTATATTTGTCTTTCCTAATTTTATATATTTATTTTTAATCATTTTATCGGGAGCTCTTTCAGATACCTAACATTCCATAGTTCAGTCATATTGAGTATTGTTGTACAACTGCTACCAGAATCAATTTCAAAACATTTTCTGTCTTCTTGAAATCCTTGACATCAGCTCCCCTTTGTTTTTCAATTCATAGAATCATTGAATATTGCAAGTGAAGTTTTGAAATTTTCGATTTTAGCTTTAGCAATCCCAAGCATTTTGGTTTTCTCACTCTGGATCTTTGCATATTTTATTATATGATTTTACATTATCTTCTCATGTGCATTTAAAATCTGCTTAGTTTCCTTATTTCTTTATCTCTCCCAATTGCTTTAGCTACCCTATACTTAAAAGGAAGCTTCACAATCTGTTCTGGCCTTAATTTTGATCTTTTCTTCTAACCCTTTCTTTACAATTAACGTTTGCTTTTTTAATGTCTTTTGTCTTTTATATCAACCTACAGTTCATCTGATCTTTGATCATTATTGTCCAATAATGTAACAAATACATTATTGATGTTGTTGTTTTGGGTATCATGGAGTCAGTTCTGACACGTGGACAACATAGGAAACACTGGCTGATCCTGTGTCATCCTCACTATTGTTTCTCCTGTAAGCCCATTATTATAGTAGTTTTGTCAATCCACCACTTTGAGGGTTTTCTTTTTCACTGCCCCTCTGCTATCCCAAGTATGATATCTTTTTTCTGGGGCTGTTTTCTCCTGACAATACGTCCCAACCATGTAAGATGCAGCCTTGTCAGCCTTGCCTCTAAAGAATACTCTTGTCATAGTTCTTCTAAGATAGATTTGTTTGTCCTTTGACAGTCCATGGTACTATCAATATTCTAAGCTACCACCACAATTCAAAGCATCTCTATTAGATAGGGTTTTCTAGAGAAATAATACCAGGACACTAATCATTATATATAGACAGATATCTAACACAATAAATAAACAGTTAATTAATCTATAAAGCAGGGCAAATGGCTCAGTGCAACTCACTTCTATGAGACAGCTAATACTCTAGCAGTCCTTTAAGTCTTGAGGGCCACAGAGTAGTCTTCTGTAGAGAAATTCAGGCTATCTAGCCACTGGCAGCAAACAGCAAGGCAGGTCACCAACAGACAATCAGATGGAAGGGTCAGACAGCCCCCAGCTCAAGAGATGTACTTTCCAGTTACATGGCGAAGCAGGGCTTGAAGGAACCTCAATTTAGAATGATTAGGTGGCCCACAGGCAGTGTAACTTGCAAATGGAGACACAAAGCGAGCAAGGCAGCCAGCTGCACACTAGTCCAAAGATCCGAGAGCAAGAGAGAGCCAGGTGAGGCTCACTGAGTCATTTATAGCTCCGCCCTTCAACTAATCTCAGATGTGTCCGTTGGCCGCATTGCAACAACAGTCTTACCTATCACGGTATCTATTCTTCTTCAGCCTTCCTTATTCAAAGTCCAATTTTCACCTGCCTTTGAGATGATTGACAATCCTATGTACTGACTTGAGTTAAATTATTCTTCACTAAATCCAGATTCGTGAGTTATTTGCTACAATAATGATAAGCTCTTTAGATTCAGGGTAGTTCTTTGGTTCTAAAAATTTCTTTAAAAAATGCCTTTAGCATCAACCTGTAAGTAGTTTTTGGTCTGTTCCTCAAAACAAAACAAAACAAAAAAAACCCCCCAAACCTGACTACCTTTTTCTGATTGGGAATATTGAGCAATTCCATGTTCTCTTTTCACAAACATGGTAGAATTGATGCATGCTATTCCATTTGGTGACATCCAGTAGAGACACCCAACACTTTGTTGAAAAGAATAAAGTTGAATGCATAGAAACACTTAACAACGTGGTCAATACAAGGGACAATTCTTTATGAAAATTATTGTAAAAATCCAGGAAGTGAATAAAGATGAAACAGTAGGCAAGAGCGGGATTGGAAGCCTTTTTCTTCCTCCAAGCGTCCTTTGGATCTTTATAACCTTATTCCATTCATGGGCCTTCCTGGTCAAACCTTTAATTAATTTACCCCTAAAGTGAGAGTTGGAACACCTTCTCTTCGGTGAGGCTTCTTGTGAGCTGGAACTGATGATTTAGCAGGCACAATATGGCCCAAGGTCCTCAGAGTTTGCCAAGTACTAACTTGGCTGAAGGGAAAGATGTTATTTCACAAGAAAAAAAAAGATAAATCAGAGGATGGGTAAAGTAAGGTAAACTGATGGAGGAGGGGTTGTAAAATAGTCACAACTATTTTATACAAAATAAATACAAAATAAATCATCTGAAATATAACTCACAATAAAATATTCTTAAAGTTTTCTTCATAATAAGATACATTATTTGAGCATATGAGGAAAGAAGGTAAAGTATTAGCTAGAAACATGTTAACATGGGCAATATGAAAGAAAATAAATAAATGAAAATATTTTAAAAATAAAGCAGACAACAGCAACTCCCTCATGGACACATGAAACAGTGAAGAAATTCCTTAAATAAAGAGCAAAATTCAGTCTATTTTAAAAGAAAGGGAGAAAAGAAAGAAAAAAGATATTCATAGTGAATAGTTCATTGATCCTACAAAATTCATCAATGCATTATTAACCGACTAGTAATGCTTCTTCTTTGATTCCAATTTTCACATATCTATCATCAGTAATTATCAATGCATGTGAGTGCATGTTTGATTAATTTCAGACTTCAGTAAAAATGTTCAATCCTTTTGTATTTCAATCAGCACATTAAACAAATTTGAATAAAAGATCTATTAACTGGTTCTTTTTGTTGGCATGTAGTATAGTATCCTACAAGAGACAACATTGCACTTCACAATATATCTGAAAATATTGTTTTTGTTGATGATTATGATACCACCTCTGTTCAACTTGTCATTCCGGCCAAAGTAAACCATGTCTGTCTAACTTAACATTACTAAGACAATTCCTTCTCAGCTCACTAAAACCTGACCACTGATCTTTATGGGTTCCATTTCATTTTTGTCAGTCCATTTCATTGTTGTCAGTTTCCAGGATTCCTAAATATGCTTTTCATACTTTCCATATTTGACTATTAATGGCTGTTTTCAGCTGTTTTCTGTGATTTTGAGTCATACCGTAACAGCAAATGAAGATTCTGAAAACTTTATACCATCCATCTCATTACCATCAATTGTAATTTGAGGAGGCAAGACTTCTTTGTTCATGTTGTGTATGCCTTTCAACAAGACTAGTTCCTCTTCTAACCCTGTATCAAACAATCAACCATTGCTATTATAAGGTATTCACTTGACTTTTTGTTGTTGTTAAAAGTGGAAAACCAGGATGTTGTTTCTAGTTATAGTTTGAAAGCACTGTGGAAACCTGTCCAATCATGGTGACCCTACCATGATTTAAAATAACAATGGCATAGCTTCCAGCATCACAGCAACACATAAGCCCCCACAATAGATTATAAAGCTATTGAAACAAATGGAAGCAAAGTTCACATCCACCTGCGGGTGTTTAAAGAAGGCTCCGGACAGAGACCCGAATTAAAGTAGATTTTCAACATATAAATTGCATAACGATGGCTTCAACTTGGTGCTAGTTATTTAAACTTAGGCCTGGTGGTTTGAGAAATGAAAGAGAGCCCTTCAAAGGGGTAACTCGGAAACCCAATGGCCTTGATAAAAATGCATCCAATGAGATGCTAACATCCCACATCGATCACACTCAGAAACCTTGACTGAAGATGTTTATCCTAATCCTCCAATCCAGACGCTTCCTGAGATATGGTCAGGAGGGCTAATTACTCCAATACATAAAAATAGAAATGCTCTCAAGCCAAACAGCCAGAGAGATCTACATTAGCAGCAACAGCAGTAAAGCCTGGTGCTGCATCCTTGGGGAAAGAATAAAGCAATGTCGGACCAGTGACAGGAACATCCATAAAATCCAAATTGGATTCCTCCCTTGAAAATGAGCCACAGACTTCATCTCTCCACCGAATGCTGCATATTAACAAACATGTAGGGGGAAAAATAATCCAACCAGGAGAGGAGATTTTCCTTGCTTTATTAGACTTTCAAATCTCCCTGGACTCAATCTGGCACCAGAGTGAATCCACAAGTGCGGCACCGGGAATGAATGAAAAACAAATGACGTATTTAAGTTCCTGTATCAATCCATCAATTGAAGGATGGAAATAAGCATAAATGGATGCCTTCAAGCGGGAAAGTGAGACAAGGACATGCAGCTCACAGCCTAATAGATACTTGGATGAGTTACTTCCAGTGTGAAGCTACACCTAGGTTCAGGGCTGCAGATAAACCATTAAAGAGAAAATGTCCACTGAACCCCACTCTGGACTGCATTTACTGGCTGGAGATAAGCCCTGAAAGTTGTTAAAAGGAAGTGATAATCCACCTGTTTATTTTCAAGCTCTCTAGATTCTCCATCTGATAAACAATACCTAGATTGTCTTATGGATGGTATCATAGAGTGATGATTGATAATAATATGCCACACAGAAAACAACATGCCTCGTTGATCATTAAAATTTGTCTGACAAGGAATAAAAGATTGCAATGTACTTAATTCAATCACGTTTTTCTAGTTGTAGAAATGGTTGTAGCCTTGAAAGAGCTTACAATCTTTTAGAAAGAAAATTAGATATATGAAAATATTAACAACATTCTTCATCTTCTGAACAAGAAGACCCTGGATGTTTCTGAAGGATGACTCCAAATCTGTTTTCAAACCACAATACAACTCACTCGAGCATAGAAAAGGTACCAAAGTAATTTGAACCCCATAGAATATCTCTGAAGTAAAAAAAATTAAAAGATAGAATATTTCTGAAGTGTAATATCTTATACCATAAGTTGCACAGTCTTCATGAGGCCATTACTAGTTTAAGATGTCATTGAAATGCTTATGTCTAGACCACAGGTTCTAAGTCATGTGCCTAGTGCCCTAGTGTTTTGAAGGATTAACGAAGAACAATAGAACTAGAGTCAATGGCAAAGTAATGACCCCACGATTTTGACACTACAAGGTCACCCATTTGAGTGTGTGTGTGTGTGTGTGTGTGTGTTATATGGACTCTCTTTTCTATAGAACTGTATAGTAACATTCAGCATGATTTCCTTTGAGTTATACTGACCAGGACCCTCTGTCTTCTCTCATATGATTAGCATGTTCCTATTGAAATGAATTTTGATAGTTGTGCAGTGCAATTTCATTAGGTAGCTCTCCTATCTCTGGGGAAATAGAGAAGGCAGAAACTTGAGGTGAGGAGAGGCTACCATAAACTCTAGCTTGAGTTTCAGTAGTACATTCGAAAGAGCAAATGATCCTGAATGAGACAACATATACTCTTTTATATGGGAACCAGTGGCAGGTCCAGAAATATTTTCTCCAAGTAGCCAGCATATTTTATTAAAAGGAATGCTTCACCTCCAGGCTACAATGGACAAATGAGAGTCTACCATAATTAAATTAGATGCACATGTATCTACATCAGGCAAGCCAACATCCTCTTCTTTTGAATTCAGATTATATTTTCCAAAGTCACTTTTTAATTGTAGAATCTATTATAAATAAGTTGTTTTAAATAAGCTATTTCTAAAAAGCCTACAGATGTATATTTTTCACATTCCTCTTTATTTGCTGTGGTAAAAAAGGAAACTTCTGTCTCAGTCTCAGTGATTATTAAGTCATTTCTCCACAGGTTTCCAGGGTCCCTCTGCTAACTAATTTCCATTTTCAGTTGCTGATGACTATGTTCATTCAACTAGAGTGATGGAGTTTCTTTTCATTGGTTTTAAAATAGGGCCTTTTTTATGGAAAGTTTCTGCATATCACTGCTGAAGGTGCAGTGTGCCATTTGTTTTTGTTAAAAGTTTCATTCGTGTCATACATGACTAAAGATGCCTGGATGTTGAGTTCTGTCCTGAATTCCCTGAATTTATTACTGAAAAAACCTTCCTTAAATATCACACAGCGTGGGAGGAAATGAAATGTGTTATTAACAATTATAGTTAATAACATTTACAACATGGTTTCTCATAATACTATTGTGATTTTCCAGATGAATAAGCTGATGATCAAAAAGGTAAAATACCTTACTATTTATATGTTGTTGTTATTCAGTGCTATTGATTCAGTTCGAATCATAGCAATCTTTTGCACAACAGAATGTGACACTTCTTGCCCCTGGGCCATCCTCATAACCATTGTCATATTGTAATCCATCATTACAGCACCCGTGTCAATCTACCTTGTTGAAGGACTTTCTCCTTTCAGTTGGCTCTCTGCTAGCCATCATGTCCTCTTCCAGGGACTCATCTTTCCTGGTATCATGTTTAAGGCACCTGTGATAAAGCACATTGTGTGTATAGTGTGACATTAAAATGAGAAGTAGACTGATAGTTTGGGGTTTTACTTCTAGGTCCACCTTGAGTTTTTCTTGGGCATGGAGCAAGGTAAACATATTGCTTCATTTTTCTACATGTGGATATCCATTGTTTCCAGCACCACTTATTCAAGAGAGTATCCAGTCCCACTTGATACTTCAAGGACCTTTATTGAAGATCCGTTGTCTATATACTAATCCATTTTATTTCTGGATTTTCTGTTCTTATCCATTAGTCTGAGTAGCTGTGATTGTGCCAGTACCACTGTGGCTGTGTAGAAGGTGTTAAAATCAAGTAAAGCAAGTTCTCTGACTTGGTACTTCTTGAGGATTCTCTGCTACTTCTGGGCTTCTTTCCTCTCATATGAAATTGGTGGTCAATTTTTTTCAATTCTTTGAAGAAGGTTGGTCTTATTTGAATAATGTTAAACTTATAAAGTGCTTTGGGTAGGATTGACATCTTTACTTATGTTGTGTCTTCCAATCTCCAAGCACAAGATGTTCTTCCATTTGTGGAGATCACTAATGATTTCCTGTAGTAACGTCTTGTAGTTTTCCTTGTATAGTTCTTTAGTTTTTAAGGTTAAATGTATCCCTAGGTATTTCAATTTGTTCTTGTCTAGAGTGAAGTGTGCTGCTGCCTTAATCTCCTCTTCTGTGGCCTTGTCCAATGTACATAACAAACTGATAGACTTCTGTGTGATCATCTTATACCCTGCCACTCTTCCACATTCCTCTATCACTGTAAGTACTCCCATTGTAGACCTTTGAGGATTTTCTACATACTGAATCATGTTAAGTTGTGGGTCCTGATCCCTTTGTGGATCAAATGACCCTTTCACATAGGTTGCCTAAGTCCATCAAAAACACATATTTCCTATGGTCTTAGAACTGAGACACTGCTCCTCTGTCCAACACCAGGTGGGTCTGTCTACCTGCAGATACACCTACATATAAGCACCAGTATGAACACTATTAGACATGCTATGCCATGCTTCTAGACAAAATTTCATTTATTTGTAATTAGTAATATTTCACAATATGTAATTACATATCATTTTGTGATTGGTCACTAATCTTTAATTGTGTTCAATTTGTAACAATGGGAATACATCCCATATAGCAGACATCTGCACGGATTCATAACAGTAGCAAAATTACAGTAATGAAGTAGCAATGAACATAATTTTCTGGTTCAGGGTCATCACAACATGAGACTGGCAGCATTAGAAAGGTAAGAACCACTGCTCTATAGTCCCCTGTTGAATGTCTTTCCCAGTGATTTCTTTTCTTTGGTGGCAGTGTATTGAAGTCACCTACTATGATTCTTAAATTTGTGACTTGCTTTTTCATCTTCTGAAGAGTTTGTTTGAACCCGATCCTTTGTGCGAGAGAGAACAATACTAGATCCATTTTGGAGAAAGAAACTGACTTACCACATGGAAGCAAACCAAGAAAGAAAAAAGAAAGTGACAGTTGGCCTAGATTCCATGTGAATGCACCAAGCCCAGCAGATGATGTTACCACATTGAGCTACTAAGGCCACCATTCAAGACATGTTTTTCCCTAACTAGAGCATACTGTGACAGAGGAAAATAAGGGTTACACTTGGCAGGGAGATGGTGTGCCCTGAATCCCCTGCAGTGGGAAAAAACAAAGAAGGGAAAACCAGCAGATCAGCAATTAGAGGCAATTCAATCCAAAAATCTTTTAAAAGTCCCCCCAAATAGACCTCTGGCGAGGAAGGGCAGCCTCTAGGACTCCTCCAGGACCAGAGAGGAGAGATTCATTAAGTCCAGCAGACAGATCGGGAACTATGTGGGTGTTTTGGTTCTCATTTTCAAAAAATATTTTCTTCTTTTTCCTTTTCTCTTTTCAATCTTTTATTTTCTTATTGTTTGGTCATAAACATTATTGGTTTGCTGACTTATATAAGACAGGGGTTGTGGTAAGCAAGCTCTGCGAAAAAGCAATGAGGCCAATGGCCACAAAGGGTCTTGGGAAGAGGAGAGGGAGGAGGTCTGTCTGGTGAGCAAACAACTCCATGTACAGGGGAACAACTAGGGAATGAAAGCCAATAGCTATGAGGTTGTAGAGATCCTTTGGAAATTAAAGCAATAGAGATCTAGCTGAGAGGGTGTACTAAGAGGTGGAAGAAAGGGGAACTTGATGGTGGATCAAGAGGAAACAAAAGGAAAAAAGAGAAAGCTCTAGGAAGAAAAGCTATACATAGAGGTAGTAACAGAGGGGTACTTATGTAAATACATTAATCCATAGAAATAGATGTATTAGCCTATGTGGGTATATTTATAAGGCAACACACTAAGGTTATCTATGGACCCTGGGTCCCAGCTCATACCATTCTTTACTACAAGAACACTTTGCTCTAACAAACTGGAATTTTGTGATGCTCACCTCCCCCAACGCTGACAGGATAATTGAAGACAAAATGTGTGCATAAGCAAATGTGATGAAGAAAGCAGAGAGTGCCTAGCTATTAATAGATATAGGTTCCTGGATCTTAAAGAATTGAAGTTAAAAAAGCAGCTATCCAAAATTTAAGCAACAAGCCTACACGGAAGAAACAAAACAGCTGGTGTGATCACGAGATATCTTCAGGATGGGGTAACAGGCATCAGACGATTCATAACAAACAGCAAACAAACAAAACTGTACTGGAGAGAATGAGGTAGGTTGGAGCAGAGAACCAAAGTCCATTTTTAGACAATGGAACATCCCCTGACAGAGGGGTCACAGGGAAGAGATGAGTCATTCAGGTTGCAGTAGAACTATGATGCGTCATGTAATATTCCTCTTGCTCCTTCAGAATTCCTCACTCTCTACTATCATAGCACCAGTGTTGCTTCCCACTCTGGACAGGACCAGAATATGTAAAAAGGTATAGACAAGAAATAACACTCATGACATACAGAATTCTGAAACAAGGATGGGAATATCAATACCAAAAGGGGAAGGGGAAAGGGGTGAGAGAAGGGGA
>PVJH01027290.1:0-28918 GCA_004026705.1 Nesogale talazaci | reverse complement strand
GGACTGGGAAGGTTTTCATTCTGTTGTTAAACATAAGGTTGCAATGAATTAAAACCAACTTGATGGCACCTAACAATACCATTCTAGCTTCTATTCCATTTGAAACAGTCGGCACTGACTTTTCTAGGCCAGACCTTGGGGGTATTCATTGCTCTTCTTAGTATCTACAAAGCTCCATACTATTGTCTCCCCCTCCTTTTTGAACTTTCGTTGCAGTCCTCATATCTGACCAGTCATTCTCCTGAGCTATTTTCTGCTCTGTCATCCAGGGCTGGCATCCCCAAGGCCTGGCCTTAAACTACTTGTTCTTCATGTCTCTTGCTAGGTAATTCATTCAGGTCCAAAGGCCATCTTATGCCAATTATTCTCAAACACTTGCTGTAGATCAGAACTATACTCTGAGCTGCAAGCTTGTAGAAAAGCGGTGTCATCTCACATAGCTCAAAGACTGCTCAAGGTAACATTTCCAAAGCTTAACAATGCAAAAGAAATTTTCAAAGGAGTCTCATTTTCCCGAGTCTTTTCTAATGAAATAAAACACTACCCATAGTTCCAAACACCCCCCAATGGAGTCATTTTAAACCCATTTTCTTTATTAAGCTTCCATTCTCAATTGCTCATAAAATCTTAGTGATTTTATTTCCTCAGTCGCTCTCATTTTTATTCATTTCTCTTTGTCTCTAGTTTCTAGTGCCTTAACTGTAGCCACAGTGGACCAAATAACTTTTACTTTTTTCCTAAACTGCTACAAAAACTTCCTCAATAGTTTTCCACCTTCCTAGAAGCCATCTTATAATATTTACAATTAATATCAAACAGGTCAACTTAGGAGAACAGGTGCTGGCTGTCATGCTAAAATATGAATTATAGAGTTCTACTACTGTACCCGATGAGAACTCTTTGATTTCTTAATTCTGTTATGGGGTTGGGATTGCCCGAGTGGCAAGAGACTGCTAAGGGTCTATAGTCACTGTCTCTAGAATGCAATTTCCTATGTATTTCAGTATTCAATGTGGTTGCAATAAAGATTGTGCATACCTAGGAATAAAGAATTTTTCTCATATGAAAACAAAGGCTATTTTTAAGGACATCTAAACTCAAAACAAAACAATGAAGCCAACTCATTTGGAGTTGATTCCAAGTCTTTAAGGACAGAGTAGAACTGCCCCTAAGGGTTTTGGAGACTATAACTCTATCTGAGTGTAGAAAGCCTTCTCTTTCCCCCTCCTTGTACTTACCTTAAATCTTTCCATACCTGATTATTCCTTAAACATGACCATCTTTTCCCATATTGCCTGGCCCCCCAATTTAGTAAATTCCTTTTTGATTTTACTGCTCCTCCCCAAGAGTTAAGGAAATTGGGCTGTAGAATGTATTCACAACCCAGAGTGTGAGCAGAATCCCAGCAGAAGATGGTTTCCTTTGAAAATCAACTCAAAAGAGAACATTCCCAAAGCTGATTCCAAATTTAGTGCCACGTCACATAGTCACAAATGAGAGGCTAGACACATAATAAGCGAACCTGAAACTTTATTTCTGTTGACTAGAAAAGTGATTTAATAAAATACATATATACTGAAAGTCAATATAATATCCACGTGCTGTGAAAAGTTGCAATCCTAGGTAGACATTTAACTCAAAAAAGGAAATGCATGAATAATTTTTGCACAAGGATAATTTCAACATGTTTAATAATAAGGAGATATAGGACAACTTTCACTTATTAGCAATAGGTGATTAGCAAAATAAAATGTGGTTCAACTATACTGGTGCAGTTGGAATTCATTAAAATATTTTGTGAAAAGTATATAAAATATGATAGGTTTATTATATAGTGTGATGAGGAAATTCAGGTTTTAAAGGAGAATGTGAAATATGGTTGGAATTTGTATTGAGACCCAGTCACAGATTGAGACCAAGACGCTGGCTTGGGAGACAGAATCAAAAGTTTTTTTTCTGTATTTTTAACTGTCTTTCAAAGAACTGGAATTGCCTTTATAATGGGGGTGGGAAGTGAACACTTTTGATTCAAAGGAGGATGGCACTTTGTGAGGAGTAACTAGCATGCTGTTTTTTGATATCGTGGTCTATTGTAGACAATTGATCTCTAAATGTCTATAATGGAAAGATAATAAAAGAATTTCTGCTGAAAAGAGTCAATGATACTTTCTGGACTTCTATTTTCCTCTCTACACATTTGTGATGTCTTAAGCTGATGCATTAGACTTTTTTCATTCTAAGTAACAATAGTCACTTTTAAAAATCATTTTTATGAAAATAACATTTAATCATTAAAAGAATAAGATAGAATCAACATATATAGAACCAGGCAAAGGAGGAAAGAAAAAAGGTCAAAGAGAATTTCAAAGTCTTCTTCTACCTTTCTTTAAAAAAAAGTTCCATTACTTCTGATAGCTTATCTCCATTTAAAAAGGACTGTGTGCTTAACTTCTCAAAGAATTTTTGTATTTATTATTAAAAAGAGGTATAAAATGACTGCTGAGAAAGTCAAGCTAAAAAAGATTCTGTTATACACAAGTTAAAAAATTAAGTCATTTCCATAATATGATACTTAAACTATTCATCAGTTGATGGAAATCTGGGCTGTTTCCAACTCCTTGCAATTGTGAACTGTGCTGCAATGAACATTGGAGCACAGGTATCTGGTCATGGTTTGTTGCTTGCCTCTTCTGGCTATATGCCCAGTAAGGGGATTGTAGGGTCATATGGCAGCTCAATTTCCATTTGTTTTAGATAACGTCAAATCGATTTCCATAGTGGCTATACATACAGGTTCACCAGCAGTGAATGAGAGTTCCTATCTCCCCACAGCCTCTCCAACACTTACTGCTTTCTGATTTTTTGAATTGGGCTATTCTTGAAGGTGTTTGGTGGTATCTCATTGTTATCTTGATTTATATTTCTCTTATGGCTAATGAACAGGAACATTTTCTCATCTGTTTATTAGCCATTCTGATTTCTGCCTCTGTAAATCTTCTGTTCATGTCCTTTGCCCACCTCCTCAAGGGGCAGTTAGTTTTGCTCTTTTTGGAGGCTATCAGGGTATTGTAGACTTTAGTAATAAAGCCTTTATATGACTTTTCTTTGATAAATGTTTTCCCAGTCTGTGGGCTCTCTTATTACTCTCTTGGTGAATTCTTTCGATGTGCACAAGTGTTTTATCTTCAGTATATCCCACTTGTCTATTTGTGCCTTCTCTGTGTTTGTGTACTTCCCTATTTCTGATAGCCTATGTAGTCCCTGTGCCAGTGTTCTCAGGTTGGTCCCAATTTCCTCATTGGTGGTCCTAATAGTCAGGTGTGGCAGTCATGTGCTTATGTTAATTTCATGATTGAGAGTCTAGCCAGTTAATCTGGAGATAGCCATTGAGTAGCCAAATGAGGCTTCTATGTGGGCATAGTTTTCTCCTGATATGTCTGGAAAATCCTGCGATATTTCCCATGTGAAGATGAGAAGCTATCTCCCCAGTTGTTGGGAGTTAGTCTCAGAGATGATTAATCACAGACAAGACAAGAGGGCAGCATCCGAGAAGCTGAAGGAGCCAGAGCAGAAGCCACACAGCTTTGCCCTGATGGAGCCAGACCTCTGATGCTGGAATGGCCACATGGGGACCTCTGCCAGCAATGAGTTGCTTCTGCCACCACTGGATGCTGTTGATGGACCCTGAGCCCTGGAAGCAAGGAACCATGGGGAGACACCTGCCAGCGCTGGGATTCTGCATCCACTGACTTGTGACTTTGTGAGTTGGAAGGACACATTATAGACTGGTATCGGGTATATGGGCTGATATTGGACTTATGACATTGAACTGGACTTAGTCGGAATGCTTTCTCAGTGTTCCATTCCTCTGGTATTTAAACCATTCCCTTATATCCATATGCGTGTCTATGAAATTTATTCCTCTAGTCTACCCGGACTAAACACATCAGGCATCAAAGAACTAAAATTATATCATTATAAATGGGGGAGAGTACAGATTGGTGACCCAAAGTCCATCAATAGGTGAAGCGACATCCTCTTATAGAGGTGTTGCAGGGAAGAGATGAGCCAGTTAAAGTATAGTGTAATAACAATGAAATATGCAACTTTCTTCTAGTTCTCAAATGCTTCCTTCCACCCAATATCGTGCTTCCAATTCTACCAGACAAAACTAGCTAGAACAGGGGATCTAGCTAGAACACTGTAGTCAGAAACATGGGTAATTTAGGATAGATGTTCCCTCAGGACTAGTGATGGGAGTGGTGATACTGGGAGGGTGGAGGGATGGTGGAGTAGAAAGGGGGAACCAATTTCAGGGATCTACATATAACCTCTCTGGGGCACAGATAACAGGGAAGTGAGTGAAGGGACACATTGGACAGTATATGATATGAAAAAGTAATAATAATTTGTAAATTATTAAGGGTTCATGGGGGAGAGGAAGGGGGCAAGGGAAATATGGGGAGCTGGTACTGGGGGCCTCAGTAGAGGGAGGATGTTTTGAGAGTGATGATGGCAACTAATGTGCAAATGTGGCCTGCATACAGTTGATGTATGTATGGATTGTGAGGGGAGTTGTTTGAGTCCCCAATAGGATGATTCATTACAAAAGGGTAGGGGAAAAGAGGAGCTTATATAAAGGGTTCAAGTAGAAAATGTTTGGAAATGAATATGGCAACATGTGTACAAATATGCTTGATACAAATGATGTATTGAATGTTGTAAGAGCTGTAAGAGTCCCCAATAAAATTATTTTTATAAAAGACTTAAACATGTACTAGATCAAGAATATTTCAATCAAAAGATTCACTTCTTTTACTTTCAATGTTGATTGACTGCACTTTAATTCTAGCTGATAAAATCCTCAGTAATAGTGCCATGAGTCAAAAATGAAGAGAATATGTTGTCAAGGTGCTCCTGAGTCAGCTGTGACCCTCTGTATAACAGGACAAAACACTCCATAGTCCTGTCCCCTCCTCACAGTCGTCACTATTCCTGAGCCCAATGATGCAGCCACTGTGTCAATTCATCTGGGTGAAGGCCTTTCTTTGATTCACTGCTCTTTCATTGTACTAAATGCAAGGTCCTTCCCCAGAGATTCAAGAAAATAAAATGTGATTATTCAAATTGAATCAACTTTCCTTTATAGTTATGTCCTATTCTTTAACTGTATTCATCAAGTTAAGGAAAATTAAAGTTTCTTTTCTTTTTTGGGGGGGCATCACTGCCCTCTGGTGGGAGTAGGAGGCCCAGCCTTGCTCATGAAGAGCTGTTGCTGGATTTGAACCTCCAACCCAGTCGGCCGCAGTCCTGCACACAAGCACAATGTCACCGGGGCTCAGCCCGAAAATTACAGTTTCTATGAGTCTCAAAACTTCCAGGTCATTTGTTTCCAACTAGACAAAGATCTCCTTTTTTCATGGGAAACAAATTACAGATAACCAAATATAGATTTAATTCTTTATATATATGTATAATTTTATTGGGTGCTCATACTCTGCTTATCACAATCCATACATATATATACTGTGCCAAGCACCTTTCCATGTCTGCTGTCATCATCATTCTCCAAATATTTGCTTTTCCACTTGAGTCTTTTTACTCTTTTCCCTTCCTTCCCTGCTTCCTCTCCCCCACCAACCCTCAATACTTTATAAATTATTATTATTATTTTGTTATATTTTATACTGCCCAACATCTCCCCTCGCCCATGCCTCCACTGTCCATCCTCCAGATAGGAGAGTAACTGTAGATTCCTGTTATTGGTTCCCCCTCTCTACCCCACCTTCCCTCCATCTATCTCGTAACTCCACTCTCACTACTGGTGCTGAGGAAATCATCTGTCCAGGATTCCCTGTATTCCAGTTCCCATCTGTACCAGTGTACCTCTTTCAGTTCAACTGGATTTGTAAGGTAGACTTGGGATCATGATAGTTGGAGGGAGGAAGCCTTTAAGAACTTGAGGAAAGCTTTATGTTTCATTGTTGCTTTACTGTACCCTGACTGGCCCATCTCCTTCCCATGACTCTTCTGTAAGGGGCTGTCCAACTACCTACAAATGAGCCTTGGGTCCTCACTCCGCACTCCCCTTCATTCATAGTGATATGATTCTTGTTCTTTGATGCTTAATACCTGCTCCCTTTGACCCCTCGTGATTATACAGGTTGGTGTGCTTCTTCCACGTGGGCTTTGCTGCCTCTGTGCTAGATGGCCTCTTGTTTACTCTCTAGCCTTTAATACCCCAGACACTTTATCATTTGGTAGCTGGGCACCATCAGCTTCCTCCACCGTTTGCCTCTGCACACATTTGTCTCCAATGATCATATTGAGAGGGTGGGCGCTTGATGATATGATTTTTGTTCTTTGTCTGATACCGGATTCTTTCCACACCTCATGGTCACACAAGCCGGTGTGCTTCCTATTTTTTAGATTTAAAAATAGTCATTTTATTCTAAACAGAGATATGATGTGACTTATATGGCATCTGAATTCCTCCTACAATATCAAGTGATCAGTAGGCTAGGAGATGAAAGCAGTGTTATCAAATATATATACCATAGGTCATATAGAAGATCCTGCTGTGGTATAAATTCAGCATGGTTCATTTAGCAGCAATTTAACATGATCTAGTCAAATCACCTCGCTAATCCCATTTCCTCACCAGTATAATGTGTAAGAGAGAAAATCTTTATACTTCCTTAAAGGCTTACTGTCTTGGATGCACACAGGAGAAGTTTCACCTTGCTCTGTAGTCAAGCTGAGTCAGTATTGACTCCCTGACATTGAGTTTGGGTTGATAAAATGTGTGCAATGCTTATTTTTTAAAGTGTGGTTTTTAAAGTAAAAGAGTAAGTATTTCTCATGTAATAAGTGACCTCAGATGTTAGTTTTCGCTTCTCAGCCTTTTGGCTAAGATCAAGGTGTGCTTCTACATGGCCGCTTGTTTACCTTCAAGCCATTAAGACCCAGACGCTATATCTTTTAATAGGCGGGCACCATCAGCTTACTTCGCCACTCATACTCATGCCGCCACATGTTCTCAGTCTCAGAAAGGTGAGAACACAGTGATATGTCTTTTTTTCTTGTTTGATGCCTGAAACCTGATCCTTTTGACACTCCATAACCACACTGACTGGTGTGCTTTCTCCGTGTGGGTTGACTGCTTCTCAGCTAGATGACTGTTTGTTTATCTTCAAGCTTTTAAGATGCCTGCCGCTATATTCCTTAATAGCTGGATACCATCAACTGTCTTCATCACATTTGCTTATGTACCCATTTGACTTCAGTGATCATATTGGGCCAGTGAACATCATGGAATACCATTTTAATGGAACAAAGTGTTCTTGCATTGAGGAAGTACCTGAGTGGAGACCCAAGGTCCATCTGCTACCTTAGGGCTAAACCTAAAAATATATGTACCTAGATTTGTTCCCTCCTTATCATAAATTAATGTATTTAGATATGTATACGCCTGTGTTTAGATCTCTGCAAGTGCCCTTTCCCTCCTAGTTCTTTCCTCTATTTCCTTCTATCTTCTTCCTGTCCCACTATCATCTCATCCTTTATTTGGATTTCAGTACTTCCTCTCAGTTACATTACCCTTGCTTATTCCCACACCCTCCTCACTGCCAATTCCAGACCACTGTTGCTCCCCCCATCCCTGAGTCTGTCCATGCCCCCTCCCTCCAGCCCCCAGCATGTCCCCCAAGAACTGTCGGTCCTGTCATTCTCTCCCCTTGACTGTCCTTCCAGGGGTGCTCCCTTCTTGATTCGGTCAATTTTGGGGGCTCAGACCGCATTGCTTCCCCACCATGTGACCCCCAAAATGTCCTCTGTTGCTGTCCCCTTCAGTAAGGTAGACTGTGTGACATGTCATGTTGATGTTTGCTCAGTCCCCTCTGTAACCCATTAGGTCCATGCAAGGTTATAGTTCTCTGACTATACCCTTGGGAACCAGGCCAGTTCTCTTTCTCTTCCTGTCTGCTGGCCTATCTCCATGTGGGTGTGGCATGCTGTCCCCTGCCCCCAACCAGTTCTCTGCCACATCCATATCCACTTCCAAGGAGGGGGCCAGTCTGGCTCTGGTTGGGTACAGCCCTGTAGCTCTTTCTTTTCATGCATCCTTCCATGTGTCCATGCTGCCCTTATGGTTGGGTGCTTCATGGTAGGGTCTGCATGCCCACTCCAGTTTCGGTGGAGACAAGACCAGTACTCTGCCCCTGGATAGGTTAGTGCCCTGCTCCCTCCATTATCCTTTCACTCTGGAAAACCCATTTTCTCCATCCCCCCTCTGTCATTCTCCTATTGCTGTGTTGAACCCACTTACACCTCCCTGGGTTTGGTCCACCCTCCTCCCATTTCCCTGTATCTCATCCCAACTGTTATGACATAGGACGCTTCTCCTCTATATCTGCAATGCCGGTAACACTTACCTCAGAGGACTCATGCTGTATTTCTCCTTTTGTTACTGGCTGGCTTCACTTGACATAATTTCCTCCAGTTCTTCCCATGAGAAGATGTGTTTCATGTGTTCATCAGTGCTTTTGAGTGAAGCATACTATGTCATTGTGTGTATATGCCAGAGTTTGCTGATTCACTTGTCTACTGATAGAAATTTAGATTGTTTCCAACTCTTTGCAATTGATAAGTAAGAAATAACCTTGACAAGTGATTTCCATTTTCATTAATGTCCCCCTCTTTTATGTATTGCTTTAATTTGCTTCTATTATGTCTTGTTATAGATGAACATTTTGTTCTACAATATTCTTGCTAGAAGACTCTGCTAAATCTTAATGTTGTCATCTTCTCTTCATGCACCCTTAAGAACACCTTTTTAAACAATAATCCACAATGTCAAACTCAGTCTGACATTGATGCACATGCATGGGCCTATACAACTTACCCAATGCAACCTAGACTACTTTCCAAAAGATATTTTCCATTATAAGCTAAATGTGTTTTTTTTGTTGTTGTTGAACAAGAAGTTATTCTTGTTATTCTTTGTCATCTGTCATGCAATTATATCTATATCTAAAATATCCTTCTTCCTCTCTCCCTCTATTCCTGTTTTTTTTGGGGGGGACACCACTACCCTCTGGTGGGAGTGGGAGGCCCAGCCTTGTTCTTTGAGAGCTGCTGCTGGATTTGAACCGGCAAGCCAGTGGGCTGCAGTCCCGCACTCAACCACTACACCACCAGGGCCCAGCCCTCTCCCTCTATTCTTAACCAATGTAAAGTGGTAGGTATCTCAAAGATTTTAAATATTTGTTTATTCCTCACATATTAATTTTCAGTCCTGAAATTAATAATTTGGAATAGTTATCTGATATCTAGCCTACATATATGAGAAATATAGGTGCCAATGTGCTAATAAAATTATACTTTTTATGTATATTGTATCCTCAAGAGTATGTATGTCATTTAATTCTTAGAATAATGTGGAGTACTTTTAAATAGGCTTATTCAACGTCAGAGCTATCCATTAATTATATCTTCCAAAATAAGACACATATTTTATAACTGTTTTCCAAAGGCATGAGTTGACCAGTCATTCACATTTCTGTAATTTCTGTGTGGTCATTGGAATGAATTATCAAACCAAGCCAAGAAAGAGAGTTGTGTAGGAGAGACAGTTGGTGTCAGGGTAGGATATAGGACGTTGGATGTTAGCAGTATGTGTGGCCTCTGCCTTTGTGGCAATTATCCTTGAGCTAGTATGAAGTTGGATTCTCCTCTCTTGTGTAGTTAAAAGAGGCCAGGTGGAAGCCCCATAACATTTCCTCTGCTGGTGTCAAGAGTGGGCCTTTGACTTAAAGCTGAAATGCCATATTGTGAGAAGAAGGAGATGAAGGAAATATCATTATATTGAAACCTGTTTTTCAGCTACACTGTGGAATCATTACTGTATCCCACTGTAATTGCGCTTATCCTGGATTTTCCCCCTACATTATTATTGCATGAAGATTAAAAATCAAAAAACCTCACTGCTTCCAAGTTAATGCTAACTAATATAGAACCCCTGTGGGTTTTTGAGACTATAGCTGTTTAAGGGTACAGAAAGCCCTGTCTTCTCTGGACCTGTTGGTGGTTTTGAACTGCCAGCCCCATTGATTGCAGCACAATGCATCATTGCTACACCACATGGGCTCCAAATAAAGATTGAGAACTTATATTTCACATCCTCTATCTCCACTTTTCACATTTTTTCATGAAGAATATTTATTAAGAATCAGAGATTTGTGTCCCAATATGCCCCATTTCCCCCTATATTCTATCCATCTCTACCTTATGGCAGTTCAAGTAGACACCTGGAATGATCTGGAGAAGGAGTACTCTCATGTTCTTGACCATCTAGATGGGGTGACTCTGTCCTTCTCTTAGCAAATCAATTCATGTCAGTAGACGGCTTTCTGATTCAACCTGTTTAGCAGACTCAAGTCTCCTATTCTCACCTCCTTTCCTGCCCCCACACCCATAGTCCCCACTGAGTACTTGGCTTCAGTTCTCAGTGGTGTGGAGCTGTTCTGATGCATAGCCACCATATCTACCATGGAATGAGACAGGGGCCTGACAGCATCTTCACAGTCATTGCTATGTTTGAGTCTATTGCCATAGTATGTCCTCTCTTTTAGCAATCATAAGTCAAAATCTACCATACGGCAATGAAGTTCTTTTATTTTGTCTTCTCAATGGACTTGTTCCTTCTGATCATATGAGCAAAGTATGTGAACCAATGTCTTGTGATCCTTAGTTTCGAAGAACATTCTATGTTTTATAGACTACAGGGGGTTTTGACTTTAGACTCTGTCTCTGTGAAGCACACAACCCCCCTCCTAGGCCACACATCAGGGAACGGGGCTCTACCTCAAGCTCATTTATAGCAGATTTATGGAGCCAACATACTCCCTGTACTTGAGGCTGAAATGCCCTAGCCTGAGAAGAAGCAGATGCCTGCTACCCCAAGATTATGGAATTAGTGGTTGTTGTGCTTTGTTTCAAATCCCCTGTTTTGTGGGTTTTCAATGAATGGCAGTCAAGGACTACCATGTATTTACTATTTTACTGCCCTACTCGCTTTCTTATGTCGTGTACTCATCGTGTAGGCCTTTGTAATCAAGTGTTATTGAAAGTTCTGCCCTGTCACCAACCCCTTTTGTTTGTGTAAATAGCGCTTAGTCACATAAGAGTTTAATCTGTACATATCAATAATTCATATATCACAATCTGAAAACAGCCTATACTGGTATAATTACCTTTCCTCAATAGGTTTTTAACTTCTATACCATGGACAATTAAAGACACTATCAATAGAATTGCCTTATGCCTCAGAGGGATGGTTTTTATTTATATTTTTAAATGATAATGATATTTCTAAAGTGAGTCAGAGACATAGATAAGCCATCAAAATATGAGTGGATTTGGGGCTCAGACTTAATTCTCGTCCCAATCTAAGAGCAATGGGATGGTGTCGTCCCTGATGAAGCGATCACTAAAGATATGGCTGCTGTAGCAAGTGTGGTGAAGAAGAAACCAGGTGGTGCCCAACTGTCAGCGAAGTTCACATGGAAGAAGCAGAACAGCCCTTGTTATCCCCAAATTCACTGCCATCGAGTCAATTCTGAGGCAGAGTCACCTTGTAGCAAAGAGTAGAACTGTCCCTTATGAGTATCTGAGGCTATAACTCTTTATGGAAGTAGAAAACCTGTTTTTCTCCCTCAAAACAGCTATGCAACAGATGCCCTTCTGGATTGCAGCCCGATGTGCAACTATCCTGCCAGCAGGACTCTACTCAATGTCTGTAAAATGAAGGGGGAATTGTAGGAGACAAGGATGGAGAGCTTATCAAAATTCCACATCAAGTAAAACTATAACATGGTTTTTTTTTTTTTAAGTTTGGCTTACTGTCATGTGGAAAATAAATTGGAAAAGGTCCATGAGGGCAAGATGAGGATGCTTCAGAATATAGTTATTTTGTTCACCACGTGATCTCTGATAGTAGAAAGTCCACTGCGAGCACTACCATACCCTATTTGATTGCACTTGATGTCATCGTGCTTCGGTTTTTGCAAATGAAGTATTCGTGGCAAGCCTGAGTTAAGCAAGTGTACTGATGCTGTTTTGCCAAAATGATGTGTTCATTTCTGTGTCACACTTGGGTATTTATTCACAATGTGTTCAACTTTTTCACAATGCTCTTGCACACTTCATGGACTATGACGTGGTGCAAACACAGTTCTTGCACGCATTAGAAAATCAAAACAATTGTGTGAGTTGCTTGACTGTGGTGTTCCCTTGATTGCATAGGAATAGAACTGATCCCACAAGCCCTGAAGTAGGCCAGTGATGTCCAAAGGTAGATATTTTAAATGTTCAGAGTTGGTCATTAGACATTTGTAGATTTTTGGATTGGAAGTTGTTTCAGGATCCTTAGAGATACCTGAGATTGTGCATATGTGTCATATGTGTCATAGGCAATAAAAAATGCTCCTAGCTCCCCTTATGTAATCTGTTTTACATGAGTATTTGCGGTCCTTATTGCAGTGAGATGCCATCCATTGGGTCCATTCAGACCCACTGCAACCCTGTGCCTAAGAGAACAAAACCCTGCCTGCTCCTGGGCCGCCCTGACAAGTATTGTGTCTTTGAGCCCTTTCATTGTGCATTGTTCTACTTTCACTCATGAGGTCTTCAATATTTTACAATGTCTCCATGCTGTGCATAAAGTTTTCTGTGGCTAATTCCTCCAAAGTGGGCAGCCTGTTCTTTCTTTGTCATCTGTTCTTAGTCTGGAAGCTCTGCTGAAACCTGTTCACTTTGGGTGACCCTGCTGGCATTTGAAATGCCATTGGAAATACATAGCTGCCAGTACCCCATCAAGACACAAGTCACCATGGTATCACCAACTGACAGACAAATAGTGGTGTTAATACTAGGAGAACATGATCTTGTACACTGGTCATCTACAGTGTCATATTAACTAGGAAGGGTAATAAAAGATGGCTACATAAGACCTTGCATTCATGACTGGTCATAGAAAACAAGCAGGCTGAAGTCTTAGGAAGTTTGGCTCATTGAACTATAATACTTCCAATTCAAAAATCTTTTTGTCAGCTCTGTTAAACTAATTTGAACCTCACATTCTTATAAGGAAAACCATGAAATCTTTCCTTTTCTATTGCTTCAGCCTTAAATTGTCAGCTAATAGTCTTGGAGGCATCTCTAGGAATGACTCAGAGGAAGTTAATTGTGTTTCCGCAGAGTTAGACCATTGGGAGGAAAGACAAAGCTTGCATCTAGTCCCCCTAATCTGTAATAACCTTTTCAATTCATGATACAAAGTGAGCTAACTCAGGCAAATGAACAGAAAATAAGTAGGAGGTTAGCTGGCATGGTCCTTAGGAGGTTGCCTTCCTGAAATCCCAAAATCCATCCAATTTCAAACTGATCTCAAAGCGAGATGAGTAGATGTTAAATAATCCTCTATCTCCTCTCTGTGTGTTTCAGTGACAAATTTCATTTTAAACAGTTACATGATTACAAGCTCTGAAGTTAAATTTCATGTTGAATAATTAAGAACCACTCCTCAGAGTCCCTGGGAGAAATCACCCTTTCTGCAGCACAAACACTCAGCATAATCGATTGGGAGTCAATTGGCAAAGCACTTCAGATGTCACGTGCAGAGTGAAAGGACTGGGCTTCCCTGCACAGTTACAGCTGTGTGCAGCAGCCTCCTCCTGGCTCCAGCTTTAAGGGGACAAGAGCCCCATAATACTCTGGCGTCATCCTGTTCCGTAATGTGGCATGTGACTCCTCCCCGAGTTTCAAAATGTATTCAAATTAACTATAAAATAAACACTTTGAAATCAAGCTCTTGCCTACTTACTCACTCTTTTTGAAGAGTCCTTATAGGAACAGTGAAAGTACTAAAGCTATATCTTCTCTGTGCTTTTTAAAAATTACTAATCTGAAGCTCAGGAGGTGGCTCGTGAGTTAGTGTTCTACAGGGAAAAGGAGCAGCCTCTCTTGAGAAACATCTAAATCCCAACTCCTCAGTTGGTGTCCAAAGCAAACAGGTGAACTCCTCCCTGTTTCCTTTGCTTCGCCTATGAAATGGAGATTGTGTGAGTTCTCAAAGCGTTTGTGATGAGGCAATGATACTATAAATAAGATATCTCTCACACAGGTCTAAACGGACAGTTTTTCCTACGGTATAGTCTCCTTCAAAGGAAGGTTACAGGGATGGAACTCAAACCACGATCTCTTTCCAAAGGATAACCCCACTAAGAGTCGATGTAAGGTGGAGAGGGGTAAGGGAACCTTTGCTCTTGTCCCACAACAGTGCTGCCTTCTGAGCTCAGGGTTGCCTGGCTACTGGAGAACACAGCAAGGTTTGAAAAACACTTTCTGTAGAGGATCAGACAATAATAATTCTACGCTTTGCCATCAATACAGTCTCTGTTGCAATATATCACTGTTATTGTCATGCAAAACAGCCACAGGTTATGTGTAAATAAATGAGCAGTCTTTTCCAGTAAAACTTTGTGAATACTGGAATTTGAATTTCATCACATTTTCACCAGATTTTTTTTTGTCTTTTCAATTTTTCAACCATCTGAAAATGTGCTTAACTCACAAGTGATACAAAAGCAGATTTTCCCATGGGGCTGTAGCTCACTGGCCTCTGATGTGGAAGAAAGAAGCGAAGCTGAAGAATTCTACAACCTGGGCTCAAAATTGACATCTGGATCATCCCCATCCCTATACTAGCACAGATCAATCCTATGCTGTTTGAGACCAGCTAGATATTTCCTTGTATTTCAGTGTTCTTCTCTGTAAAACAAGGAGATGCACTTGATAATGATGAGCTTTACTTATTGTCCCCATCAGTAAGTGAGCACAGAATGTACTGACTTCCATGGAGCAACATATCTCAAAACCCATTGGCATGGGCCTGTTTCCCATTCATAGGAACACTGGATAGGGTTCCCCTGCTGGGGATCTTCATGGGAGCAGGTTGTCTTCAATTCCTTTCATGGAAGAGCTGGGAGGTCACGCCGAGAGAGAAAACAGTAGAACTGTCTCAGTGTGCAATCCTTTTCCTCCACCACTGAAGGAAAAAGGGAAAGGATCGATATAGGAATTGATGAAACAAAAATGATCTTATAAAAACAGTTATTTAGCCTCACTTATGCCAAAAATGGTAAGGACACATGAATTGCAAGATTTGGTTCAGAAGGAGTAGAAGTTACTGTTATTTCTATTAAAGGGAACTTTAGGAGTTTGAAAGTCAAAGAGAAGATAATTTGTGTTTTGCTTTCTTCTTTCATTGGCTCTATAACTTTAAACACAAGTGACTGCACATCTCTCTCCCTCTATGTTCCAATTTGTAAATAGTGATGAGACCTACTATTGAAGTATTGATAGTATCTCAGAATCAGCTCCTGACTGATAATCTCAAGGTCAGTGGTTCAAACCCACCAGTTTCTAGACCACAGAGAAAGATGAGTCTGTCCACTCCAGTAAATGTTTAATCTCTAAACTCCCATATAGGCTCTCATGAGTCTGGGTTTGGGGCTTGTATTCATTGGACTAAATGTGTTAGATGATAGTCCTTGGTCAGAGAATCCAATGAACAAATATCATCATGTGTTACTGAGTGGTAGGCATAATTGTGGTCCCTCCACAAATATCCACATGCCCAATCACTGAACCTGTAAATATGTTATGCTACATGGCCAAACAAGAGCCCTTGTCGTGCTGTGGTTGAGCACTTAGCTGCTAAGCCAACTGTTGTCTGTCTGGACTTTCCCAGCCACACCTGGTGATCCTCTTCCATAAAGCTGACAGCCAAGGGACGAGGATGAGGCACCATTGATTGCTTTTATTTTGTATCTGTCCCATGTAAAAACAAGCAAGAAATTCATTGTCATCGACTTGATTCTGACTCATGAACACCCTTTAACAGCTGTCCTCAATCTGTAGGTCACAGCCTCTGTGAGGGTGGAATGACCCTTTCACGGCAGTTGCCCAATTCATAGCAGTAGCAAAATTACAGTGATGAAGAAGCAATGAAACTAATTTTGTATTTCGGGTTGGGGGGAGGGGGCTGTCACCACCATATGAGGAATTGTCTGAGAAGGTCGCAGCATCAGGAAGGTGGAGAAGCACCGCTCTGGAACAAAATAGACCTGCCCCTGTGGGTTTCCCAGGCTGTATAGCTTTATGGGAGTGGAAAGCCTCATCTTCACATCTATGTGAATCTTAATAAATGGATCTCCTTAGGAGAAAAAAAAAGCATACAATGAAAAGCAATTCCTCTGGGGAAGGTTTGACCCTGTCACATAGAGTCCCTCTTCGTGAGCGACATCTCAATGGCACCCAACAGCAAAGCAGCTTCTGCTGAAGGGACAGGAAACCCGAGATAGAATTGAGGTTGCTAATAAGCTAGACGAAGACCTTGTGCTGCATAACCAGGTGAACTCAGTGCATTTGCAAGGTTCCTTCTAAGTGCAAGAGGAAGAACCAGGGACAGAAGGTCAAGAAGCATGTGTCCCCCTGGTGTTATTCTTTATTATTATTATTAGATCATTTTATTGGGGGCTCATACAACTCTGATCACGATCAATACATGCATCAATTGTATGCAGACCACATTTGCACATTTGTTGCCATCCTCATTCTCAAAACATCCTCCTTCTACTTAGGCCCCAGGTATCAGCTCCCCATATTTTCCCTCCCTTCCCTCCCTCATGTGAACCCTTAATAATTTACAAATTATCATTATTTTGTCATATCAACCACTGTCTGATGTGCCCCTTCACCCACTTCCCTGTTGCCCATACCCCAGGGAAGAGGTGCTATGTAGATCCCTGCAATTAGTTCCCCCTTTCTACTCCACCTTCTCTCCACCCTCCTGGTATCATCACTCTCACCACTGGTCCTGAAGGATTATCTGTCCTGAATTCCCCATGTTCCTGGCTTCTGTTGCTATTTCTAAAGGTGGAAGGGGTCCAAAAGTCCCAGAAGACAGGTGGCCGGTAGCAGATGGAGAGGGTGAGAAAGTGGAAACTCCACTAGAACCACCAAAGGGAAACACCGCCTGACCAGAGTCTTGCCCATAGACCAGTGAGACTCTTTGTAGACTCCTGGTCTCCAGAATGATACGACAATACATTTCTGTGGTTAAGTCATTAAACTTGGGGCACTTTGCCACAACACAATAGGGAAGGGATGCAGACTACCATTATTGTTTATGCAAAAGGAGCTCATTTCCCAATCAGATATATGTTTTCCCTTCTCGTAGCATGGGGATTTTGCTGGCCGGATACCCTGTGGTTCTTTTTCTTTCTAGTCAATCTATCTAGTGGAGCCATGAGACCTGCTGATGCCAATGCAATGAGAAGGGGAAACAAGCAAAACAAAATAAACGACACTCCTCCTAGACCAAGGCATCTATTTTAGAAAACTAAAATTAAGAGAATACAGTTTAGGTTGGTAATGTTCAGCGAGGAAGAGTAAGAAGAGTCCTCTATTTTTATTTTTCTATAAAAATCAGGTTTTTAAATAAGCACACTGGGTTATCTGGCCAATATAATGGGTTTTCATTTATATACGGAAACTCTCTTTATGACATGACTGGGTTGTTTCATCTTGCATATGATTAGATAGGGGTGAGCTAGTCTACTAAGGAGTTTGATTAAAGGATGCAGATTTTGTAATTCATGTCTAAACCTAGTCGTTCAACAAACGTCCACTGTGAAAGAAGCAAGCTTGAGGACAGGGCTGCTTTTCGAAGGTCAAGAGGACATTGTGCATGGCTGAGAGGGAAGAGAAATGAGAGATCTGTCACTGGGGAGGCCCTTTGAGAGAGAAAAAAAGAGGTGTTCAGTGGAGGATCAAATTGTTACTGTGAGATGTTTAAGAGTCTTCCCACCATTTCAAGCTATGTTCTTCTGCATGTGGATAGTGTTTTGCTTTGGGGATGGTTTTGTTTCTTTCTTGGCATGGACTCTTCCAACTGTTGAAACATAAAGGCCAGTGCTGTTGGACAGGTGAGCTGGAGGTCAAGTTGCCCCTCTTGGGATGCTGTGATAGGGTTAGCAGCTATCACCCAGAGGGTTCCACTCACCTGTGGCTACACAGTCAACCAAAAAGTGTATCGATACCAGGATTAGGAGGGGTGAGTGCTGACTGGACATGCGAGGTGTTTCTGGGTCAGAGTTCTTTTCCATTTGGTGGGCTCTGCTTTCAGTCTTCCTCTAGGTTTGCTCTCCTCTCAACCAATGGTTTATTTTAGAAAAATCTTTGAAGAGGAAATGATAATACTAACATCAATATCAGACTCAGACTCAGTGCAGGGGCAATCACAGCCTGCTTGCAAAGCTGGTCTGTTCTATTCAAGATCTGAAAATCCTCTGAGTCATGCAGGTTGTACAATTGCCAAAAGAACTCTTCAGAAAGAGTAGCCATGGAAACAGCACACCAGATGTCCTGCAGGGTGTACAAAAACCTCTGCAAACTAACAGTCAGAAGGAGGACTTGGGCTTGGCCAACAAGAGGAGAGGTAAGAGTCTATGCTGGGTGGGGGGAGGGAAAAAGAAGGGCCTATTGTTTTTTATTGCTCCTCTGAAATTTCTAAGCAGAAGGTCAGAGGCAAAACACTAAGGTCATGAAATAGAACAAAGCAAAAAAGTCCTCAAGAAACACCAAAAATGGACTTTGGGATCATTGGGTAGCACCCCATCAGACTCAACTGTAGAACACTCCTACAGGTCAACAAACAACCTTGAACTCTTTACAGGCTTTACTTATTTTTGGTCATTGGTTTTGTTGTTGTTTCTTTCTTTTCTTTTGTTGCTTTGTTTTGCTCTGACTTGTTTTTTTGTGCATATTATTATCTCTGCTGGTCCATCTAGATAAGATAAGCTTGATAAAGAATCTACAGAAAAAAACAACTGGACCCCTGTTTCCTGGCTGGGGGACATGGGAGAGAGGGGCAGGATGGAAGAGGTGTTAACCCCCAGGACAAAGGAACAACAGGTGATCCAAAAACAATGTGGAGGAGGGTGGAGGAGGTCTGATAGGGCTTGGCCAAGGGCAATGCAACTGAGAGGAATGACTGAAACCCAAATGAAGGCTGAGCATGATAGTGGGACAAGAGGACAGTAAAAGGAAATAGAGGAAAGAACTAGAAGGCAAAGGGCATTTATAGTAGTCTAAATACAGCCATGTACATATGTAAATATATTTATATGTGATGATGGGGAAATAGATCCATGTGCATATATTTATAGGTTTAGTATTAAGGGAACAGGTAGACATTGGACCTCCACCCCAGTATTCCCTCACTGCAAGAACAATTTGTTCTATTAAACTGGCATTCCGTGATGCTCACCTTCCCAACACTGAGGACAAAGTGGGTGCATAAGCAAATGTGGTGAAGAAAGTTGATAGTGCTCACCTATCAAAGGGTACAGCGTCTGGGGTCTTAGAGGTTTGAAGATAAACAGGCGGCCATCTAACTGAGAAGCAACAAAGCCACATGGAGGAAGCACACTAGTCTCCATGATCCTGAGATGGTCATAGGAGTATCAGGCATCAAAGAATAAAAAATCATATTATTGTGCATGAGGAGGAGTGCAGAGTAGAGCCCCAAAGCCCATCTGCAGGCAACTGGACATCCCCTGAAGAAGTGTCACAGGGAGGAAAAGAGCCACTCAGGGTACAGTGTAGCAATGATGAAGCATATAACTTTCCTCCAGTTCTTTAATGCGGCCCGCCCCCCCCACACTGTCATGGTCCCAATTCTACCTTACAAATCTGGCTAGACCAGAAGATGAACACAGATGCAAATAAGAATTGGAAATACGAGTGGTCGCCTCAGCAGAAACTTCTTAGAGTCAAAAAGAGCAAGTGCCTTCTCTTCTGGCCTCTCTAGTCTGGGCCGCAGAAATGAGAGGGCAAAGGGAACGTCATCCCTGGGAAAGCGTCGCACACCTTGTGCTGCCGTTGTGACTCCCGGGCCTATCATCTGCAGAAGTCGGCCTGTGGCAAGCGCAAGAGGGTGGCAACTGGGGTGCCAAGGCTAAAAGATGTACTACCACTGGCACTGGTCGAAAGAGACAAGTGAAATTGTAAACCGCAGATTCCAGCACGGGTTCCAGGAAAGAACAATTTCCAAAACCAAGAGAGCAGCTGCTGCTGCGTCATGTTCATCTTAAGGATTTCAATGTGCATTGTGTAATAAATGTGCCTGTGTTAAAAATCTAAAAAGGAATTGGAGACAAGAAATCCAGGCCAGATGTACCCCTCAGGACCAATAATGAGAGTAGCAGCATCAGTAGGGTAAGGGGCAGGTGGGGTAGGAAGGGGAATTGATCACAAGGATCTACATATAACCCCCCCACACACAATGGACAGCAGACAGTGTAAGGTATGTAAAAATATATATAAATTATGAAGGACTTGTGAGGGTGGTGGTGAGGGTGGTGGTGGGGGTGGGGGGCATGAGGAGCTGATACCAGGGGCCCAAGTAGAAAACAAATGTTTTGAGAATGGTGAGGGCAACAAATATACAAATGTGCTTGACACGATGGATATGTGGGTTGTGATAAGAGTTGTATGAGCCCCTAATAAAATGATTTTTTAAAGGAGGGGGAAAAAGATATAATATAATACATTTGCCCCAAATTAAATTGGACTAAAGAAGGACCACTTGTAGCATATTTCCTGGAGGAAAGTGTACCAATTCCCTCATCATTTATTCCTCCAAAGTTAATCAAGGAAGCCAGGCATGTGCGGGATTGGGTGACGGTGAGAGTTGGCAAGCCATTCTGCGTGGAGTGAATGAATGAAACTGAGAGCCTTGTAGCAGGGCTAGGCGATCTTCAAGGTCATATCAAGTTGCACTCTATTGTAAGTGAATGAGAGCTCATTGAGGGAAGGATATAGATCAGTGATTCTATATTAGCCTTCCTACTACCAGGAACCTCTGATACAGTTCCTCATGTTGTAGTGACACCCCCCCAGCCATAAAATTATTTTCATTGCTACTTCATAACTTTAATTTTGTCACTGATATGAATCAGGTGACCCCTGTGAAAGGGTTGTTCACCCCACACAGAAGTCACGATGCATAGGTTGAGTAACATTGATATAGATTGAACTAAAAGTCCTGCACACCTGCAGATGCTGGACTGAAGTAGCATAAGACTGGCACACATTTTCAAATGAAACATTGTCTCCAAATGAAACACCTGCCAGATTCATGACTAAAAAGGATTTCCATTGTCCCTCTCCTCCCTTTCTTAATGTCTGAGTGCACTACAAAGCCACTTAAAGGACTCTTATTAAAATTTAAAATTTCAGGTACATAACAAATGTTGAACAAATTATAACTCCATAAGAAGCTGAGATTTCCAGCTTTGGGAAAGTGTAGTGTTTATTATAGCATGTCATATAGTTCTTCTTTTCATAAAATCGCATATTCATGGGATCCTCCCTTGTTTTCTTTGATCTTAATTCCATATAGTTATCCCCAAACACCCTATCATTCTTGGCGATTATTTTGTGTCCTAATTTTTCCTACAATTTAAAGTAGAACAATATATGCTATGTAGTAGAAATTGATCAATAAATAATATCTATGTTCATGGCAGGATAATATCGTGCAGAAATTATGCTTATTGGCTAAAATATAGCTTCTTCACAACAGTATTTATACAGTCTCATCCTTGTCTGTCTGTCTGCTCTCATTTCAGTCCATCTGTCTCTGCATCTTCAGTATCTCCTCAAATGGGCCACTACGTATCATTTGGGCCTCAGCATGAAGGCCCCAACCTCCGATAGTATAACCACTGTGATAAGTACTAGTCTCTCTCATGACTTTCTGTTTCTTTCCAATTCAGATCACAGTTTATAAATTTGTGTTTCTCTACTTCATTAATTTTTCCTCCCCCCAAAGCAACTTCCATGTCTAGTTCTTTTAAATAGTATATATATATATATATATATATATATATATATATATATATATATCACAGAGTGTAATCTTTGACATATAATTAAAGCTCAGATGATATGGATGAATGGGTAAGGAAATAAATAATTACCAAATATTCTGTTGACTTTTCTGGATTTTAATTTACAGTTTTTAAAACAAAACATTTTGTGGAGAGTTTAGTTTTGATAGGCCATAGTAAGATTTGGATTCTTTGGATACCTGTATATTTTAATTTACAATTAACAATTTAAAATATTCAAGTATTTCTCATTTTTAAAATTAAGCAATGTGTTACTCCCTATTGACAGGAGCTATGTTTATATTTAACCAAAAGTGTTCACACCATTCAATTAACTGTCAGAAACTTAAATGTTACTAAGGTGTAAGAAACTCTAAAAAATCTTCTTTGAGCCAAAAAACTATTTCTTTACTAGATACACTATCCTTCCATGTCATACACTAAGAAATTCCAGAAGTTGGTGCCATTCTTATATTTAATCTTTGTTTTATCAAAGAGGAGCATTTTAAAAATAGTTTACTGATTCAATCAGTGTTTTATATATGTATATCCAGAACATAAAGACTTCATTTATATGCAGTTCTCTTAATGTCAGAATTCCTGAAATTAATAAGCATTAATAAGATTGATAATTTATTAAAGATACATCATTTAGTCATCATGAAAAGCAGGTTTGTATTTCTTCAAAGTTTTCTTCTTCTTGCCAAGAACCCCTAATTACTCCGAGCTCTAAACACATCCCATCTGCATCACCATTTCCCAGATGCCTTCCTATTTTGAGCATACCTTCAAAAATTACTTGTTAAAAGACTATTTAGGAAAGAAATGTAACACAATCTATCATATCACAAGTAGATGCCCCTGAAGGATTTTTAACCACTTCACATGTTTTAAAATTAGGGATTCGTGTAATGTAATATGACTGCTACATATCGGCATAAAATGGCTTTTGCAATCAGAAAGATAATTACTCTTGATGAGATAATCTTCGAAACATAGTTAACTTTTTGCCCATTATTTCCAGAATATAGATGTCATTGAATCCATTCAGGAAGCCATTCTCTTTAGGAAAAGGGAACAAAGTTACCCTATCAAACACACATTAATAGTAATAATAGTAATCAATACTTTGTGTTTAAAAATGGTAGAAAGTATGCTAACCAATTTGCATAGTTTAGTTTCTTTTATTGTCATATAATGAAGTAGGAACAATTACTATCCCATTTTATGAAGGAGGAAAGGAAATAAAAATCCCCATACCACACTCCTGGCTGTCAAGTCAATTTCAACTCACAGGGATCCTAGATAGAGTAGAACTGCCGCCGGGAGTTTTTGAGGCCATAGACCCATAGGGAAGCAGAGAGTCTCATTCTTTTCCCAAGAAAGCAGCTGGTGAGTTCAAACTGCTGGACTTGTGGTAACCCAAGGGTTGCTGAGGGAAGCGGGAATAAGGACCAGGCAATAGGGAAAAGGACCAGGGACATCTGCCCGGGAAAATAGAAATGTTATTTTTCACCTTATGGATATTTTTATGGTGCTGAAATGTGTGGGAGGTCACAAGGCTATCTGAAACCTTCCTTCCTCTACTGAGCAAGAGGTAACTTCATAAGACTCACAGCTGGAAGTTGGGAGCAGTTCCTGAGGCAAGATGGTCTTCCAGAAGAAAGCATAAATGCAAGTGCCCCAGACGATAATAAAGACCTCAAGGGGATTACGAGCCCAAAGCTTGGTGGTTTGCACCCACCTTGAGGTACCTCAGAAGGTAGACCTGGACATCTGCTTCCCAAAGGCCACAGCTCTGTGAACCCACTGACCCATTCTACTCCACACACACACACACACACACACACACACACACTGTGTTGTCATGAGTGGGAATTAACCCCACAGCACCTGACAGTCTGATCAGAGGCAGAGACAACAAAAGACTAAGAATGCTTATATACTCATCTTCAAAATCTAAAATGAATTTAAAAATTCTATATCTAATCTCTCTATCATTATATAATTTTTTAAGGAATCCTGGTGGCTCAGTGGTTGCAGATCTTTTTTGTTAGGTGGAAGGCCAGGAGTGCAAACACATCAGCTGCTCCATAGGAGAAAGAGACGATAGTCTGCTTCTGCAAATAGGTGTAGCCTTGGAAACCATCTGAGGCAGCTTTATCCTGTCCTATAAGGCTCATATGAGTTGGAACAAATTTCATGGTAGTGGGTTTTGTGTGTGTTCTTTAAAGCTTCAAAGATTATTGAAAATAGTCTTCTCACTCTATTGAGATGAGACCAGGTATTTGGGGTTATATAAGTGAGCCTGGTGTGATAGAATGAAATATAGCAGATAGCCAAGAGAAAATTTTTGAAATGAATATGGTAAATATAAGTTCATTATACATAGGATAGGTAATGTCCTCCAGGAGCAATGTATAATGAAGTTAAACAGAGTTATCTCTGGGAAGGTGTGTATGGACTAGGGGATGGATGGCTTTAATATTGTATTATAAACATAACTGTACTGCGATTTACATTTTTAAATATCTGTGATGCATTGGATTGAGTGTCCACTTGGTGAGGCCATGATTCTCAGTGGTCTGGCAGCTGTGACATAGTCACCTGCCATTTTGTGGTTTGCTCTCACTAATTTGATGATTGGCTTAGGAGAGACCAGTCCATTGAAAAGAAATTTCCTCAATCAGTGTGGCCTTAACTCTACTATTTGGGAGGACGTCGGCAACTTTCTAGAAGAATTTCATGAACTGCAGTGTAATTTCCCATGAACTTTTTGAAGCTCCCTTGTATGGAGACAATGTGGGAGAACTCTCTCGCTTTGTTATTCACTGTAGATGCTACATCCAGATTGTCAGATCTCTGGTTCTTGAGGTTTGAGCAAGCAGCATGCTGACTGCTGACTCTTCATCTGAGAGATGCTTTAGCCTCTGAAGCCTGGGGCCAGAAGCAGAGGATGCACCAGTGGCTGCAGTTATGTGACTCAGAAGACACATTCCACCTGACTTATAACCCACAGACCTGTGACTTGTCTTCCACTGCATGGGCACAGTGATTATGTTTGGGCTGCAAAATGCATGGTTGGCAGTTGACAACCACCAGCAGCGGCTGGACTTTCTACTTCTATAAAGTGTTGCAGTCTTGGAAATCCACAGAGGTTGCTATGAGTTTGTGGTGACTTGATGGCAGTGAGAGAATACCACTTCTTGAGATAACGATGTCTCTATTACCTTGAGATAAATGTCTCTATGTTTACCTATGTAAGCTTCAGGGGTTTTGCTTCTCAAGAGTTTCCAGCTTAAGGCAGTCACTGAACTAAACAAAGAGAATAATTTAATTTAACTTAATTTTGTGATCTGGACTGCAATTGAGAATCAGGAATAAGTTCCAATATTAGCAAGTCCTAGAGAAAGTGGGACTTTCTAGAAAGCAAGATTTTCAAGTCAAAGAGAATTCTAATAAAAATTAGACGCGAGTTAAAGGGGGGCGGGGAGATTCCTAGCAAAACATTAAAACTATGTCAATAACACAGAGGCAAAAGATCATGCTAATCGTTTTAAAATTTTTTATTTAAAACTTGATAATGGTAGACATAAATTCACATGTGCAGCAGTGGTGGTGGCCATCTGTGAATGTTACTCTCATTTTTAGTCAGCTCAGACTAGCCTTTTCCAGATTAGTTGGAAGGCAGAGATCGTCTAAGTTCCTTAAGTGTGACCAGAATAATTTGATTTTTCTCTTTAATTGCAGAGTGCGGTGAGCCTGAAAATAGCCAGCCACCTTGTGCAGAACTGTTTAACTCTTTCACCTTGAAATATATTTGGAACTGCCTTCTTTCACTGCTACAAATCTGGAGAGTCTCCATGTGAGAGAAGGAGGGCCCACAACTTCCCACCTCGTGAAAAAGCGGATTGGGAAAGAATATACTTGAATGTCCAAGCCCTTTCCTCACTGCCAGGGATGCTCGTTGATTGGCCCAAGCACCTCTTTTCTCTTCAGTGCACTGTCCTGAAGCTTTCCCAAGACCATGGCGGAAGTAAAGGCCTGAATCTCTTTGTCTTGGGCACTTTCTTACTCTTGTTTGCAGTAACAATAGTCATACTAGTCAAGAAGTTTGTATGACTAGCATCAACAGCAGTAGGTCTTAGAACAAAATAGAAAACTAGGACAACAGAAAGAATGACAAGTTCTGGAAGTTTCAGCAGGGACATTGCCAGGTCAGCATAAGACAGGGACAGTTCAATTCCTGGCCAAGGCAACGCGTGAGCAGCCACTCGCTGCATGTCCGTGGAAGCTGGTGATCTTATGAGACTAAACCAGCTTCAGTAGAATTCTCAAACTGCTGTGTTCTAGCACATCAGTTCTCAACCTGTGGATCATGTCAAACGGCCCTTTCACAGGGGTTGCCCGATTTATTACAGTAGCAAAGTTTGAGTAGCCACGAAGTAATTGTATGGTTGGGGAGTCATCACAACATGAGGAACTGTATGAAATGTTCACGGCCTGAGGAAGGCTGAGCACCGCTGCTGTAGATGAAAGGCCTGATGATCTGCTCTCACACATCAGCCTTTAAAAAAGAGTACCAGGGAAAAAAACACACGCACAAAAACACAAGGATTACAGAAATCTGATCCTCACCGCATTCGCGGGGATAGAGAGAGATTCCTTCTGTTGTGTCTGGGCTCTCTGTGAGTCACCTGGCAACTGGACAGCGAGCTAGCAGCAACAAGGAGCTTACATTCATGGGTGCTGGTCCCTTGGGTTCTAGCCTAACCCTGGTGTGAGTTCCGAGGAGCCTTCTGTTTGGGAATAGTGAAAAAGTGAGCGAGAAGAGATAACAAGAGGGTGACCCATGTTCCAAAGCAAGGAAAGAAGTTGTTCATAAAACTACCACCAGACAGATGATAGAAGATAGATAGATAGATAGATAGATAGATAGATAGATAGATACAAGATAGAAGGATGATGGAAGATAGATAGATAGATAGATAGATAGATAGATAGATAGATAGATAGATAGATAGATGATAGAAGGATGATAGATGGATGATAGATAGATAGATGATAGATGATAGATAGATAGATAGATAGATAGATAGATAGATAGATAGATAGATAGATAAGTATCTATATATAGGTAAACTTTTCAGCTGGTGGACTGGCAGCTGCCATGTCACAAGGCCAGGCCAGGCTCTTGTTCTGGTCTTGTTTGGAATCATGGGGCGATAGCTGTGTGCCAGGAAGCCTGCTGGAAACAACTCAGGGAAGGGACATCATCATCCCCCAAATGGGTTTACTACCCAGATCTCATTTTTCAGGGGGAAAAAAGTCCACCAAGGTTGTTAAAATGAAAAATGAGATCACAGGCTATATTTGTTACATTTTTCATGGTGCCCCAGTTGAATTCAATAGCAGTGAAACTATGATACCTTGAAAATATTTGCATATTTTGCCAGTATAAATTCAACCCTGAGAGGCATAAAACAGACTTTCTAGTTAATGAAGCTTTTCAAATGCCTTTATGTTCTTTTAAATGAAAGAAGGGTGTGGAATAAAATAAAATCATGACTGAGTTTTCATCATTTTCATCATTTTCATCGTCTGATACCAGTTTTTTTTACAGAGTGAAAATTCCTTTTCTCAAAATGATAATACAGCAAAAATAGTCTCTAGGTATGTTAATTATTTATATTAATTATTCAAATGTGCTCTTCTTCCAAATAATAATTTTCCAAGAATTAGACATAACAGTTACTTTGGATTTGTACTGGATGAAAATTAGTTCATGAATGATTTAATTTCAAGTCATTTAACTTCAAGGTGATGCAGAGTGTTGCGAAGTTTTAAGAAGAACAAAATTAAAAAAACATTGCTCATGCTGTGAAGCTGGATGCATAACTAACTAAAAGCATAAGAAGAACTTAAAATGCAGAGTTAGTAGGGGCCAGGAATGCTGTTCCTGCTGGTGTTTTGATGTCCCAGAGAAATAGCAGTGTCCTCCCTGGAGATGCTTCAGTTTCAGCCCCAAGGCATCAGGCCTGACTAGATTACAAAAAAAGGGAACATTTTCAAATAGTCAAACACAAATAGGAAAAAAAAAAAAACCTTCTTATCCAGAGATTTCACCACAGCTTCTGAATTAGAGGAACCTGTTCTCCCAGAATCCCTGCCTCACACCCAGGAGCTTGTAACTTCAGTAATGAAAGAGAAATCAGGATCTCTGTTGGTCAGGAATCATTCAACAACAGAGTGCTCTTTGAAAAATGCAAACTGGATTCAATTACTTTTTTGCTTAAAGCCCTATTTTGCAAAAATGTAAACTCGTCCACTGTCTTCCAAGTCCCTTCTCTAAAGAAGTCTATCTAGTTACCATGTCATCTCACTCAGTGTCTTCATTCCAGCCCCAGGGGCCTTTGTTCTGTTATGTGAAGACCATCTGGATGGCACAAATGACTAGCAATGGATTGCCAACTCAAAGGTTGGCAGTTCAAGTCTACCCAATAGTGCTGTGGAAGACCTGACAATCTGCATCTGTAAAGATGATAGTCTAGAAATTCCCACGAAGCAGTTCTACTCGCTCATACACACACACAGCAACCAGGAGTCAATTCGATTGGACGCAGCACATTTTCTGGTGTTGTAGAGGAATGTCATTCTTTCCCTTCTTGAGGTCTTTGTACTTGGACCACCCTCTGTCTGGAATCCTGTTTATGCAGCTCTGCCCTGGCCATTCTATCTCATGTAGCTCTCACTCTTATCTTGATCTAGCCTCAGTTTCTCCAGTCAGTCATCCTCCCACCCTATGTTTTTCTTAATTTGTCTCATGCACAAGTTTATTGCTATTCTCAATCCCCTATTTGCTAGTACATTTTGTGATACCTAAACAGCTATGGGCACAA
>PVJH01027289.1:0-28872 GCA_004026705.1 Nesogale talazaci | reverse complement strand
GAGGCGCACAAAGGCCTCAGATAACTGGGAGTTTCAGGGAGAATATCTAACTCCTGACTTCCAACTAAATGCTGGCAAATAGTTTGCTTAATATTTTGGAGTATGTAATTGTTGGAAAAGTCCTGTCTTGGTCCCACAAGTTGGGTTGCCCTTCCTGCCCTCCATGTATGTGAGGCCTCTGTTCCCTGATGTTATCAATGATCTCAAAGTGGTGGAGGCTCACTTGAGGCGCTTCTGTCCTTTGCAGCCAGAAGACTTTTGACTTAGCTATGGGAAATGGTGGGGGTGTGGCCCAACAGGTGGGCAGAAGCAGGACAATGAAGGTCCTTATGCCCCAACCTTGATTCCCAACCCATGGATATGGATCCACCCAACTCCTTTTCCGAAGTTAGTATGCTCTCTTGGCACTGTCCTATAAATACACCAGGTGGGAATCCGTCTCTGGGTCTTTGTCTTCCCAGAGTCCTCTGCCTGGAATCCTCTGTCCACCTGCACACTTCTGTGCCATCCTATTTAGATGCTGCTTCTCAGGGACCCCTTCCCTGAGTACCCCATATAGGATACTTATCTCGACTCCCCTTGATGTCGTTTCCTTGACAGCTTTTCCACCCCTGATCTATGACACATTTAGCTGGTTATTTGCTTTTTCTCTGTTGTTCTTCTCCTACCCAAAGAATACTTACTCTCCCAGGGAAGAGGATGCCTTCTGCTCACACTGCCTCAGCTCCACGGGCGCCAGCAGTGTCTGGCACACAATAGGTGCCAGGAAGGAGTGAGGAAGGAACAGAAGCAGCCATGCCTTCGCCTTACCCCCCCAATAAGACTCGGACCCCAGCAGAGGGAGAATGGGGCGTTGAGGAGTAACTCCTTTTTCTCTCAGAGAAAGAGACTTGCTCTAAATGGCATCTCCCGCCACAGTATTTACTGGGAAACAATGGTCCTGTTAAGCAAAGGTCTGGGAGACAGAACAGATGTGGGTACTGGGCATTCATTGCTTTGGCCAGATATCTGCCTGGGTCTCAGCCGAGGGCAGCCGAGCAGTCCAGAGCTCCCTGGAACATTGAAAACTTTTTTCATTATGGTTGAATTCAATGTGTGAAGCTGTAACCTACGATATCTTTGCCATCATCTCTTTGTGCTGCTCAGAAGCTTCTGTATCCATGGCTTCAAAGCTACCAGACCCCCAACAAAGCTGTGTGTGTGTGTGTGGGGGCAGTCTTTTCTCAGTTCCAGACATTGTGTTAACATTTTAAATCTCCTTTCTTTCTCTTCCAAGACAGAGGGGAACAGAGCTGGAGCTCTTTGCGGTGGACCACTTGTTTCTCAGAAGCAACCAGGAAGGGGCCAAACCACGTCTCCCCAGCTCTTCTTCCAAATTCTGGCTTGGTAACTTTCCCCACCTTGAGGAGAATGAAGAAGCAACGAATGTTTAGGGGGAAATTCCTCCTCCAGGGAATAAGAATGGGCACGATGCTCCCCAGTTCCTGACACTGAGTTCTCAGCGACTATTTAAAAAGTCCCAGACCCACTTCCATCTAGTGGATTTCAATCCACAGTGATGCTGCATAGGGTTTCTGAAACTATACATGTGACAGCCAACAGCCTCATCTTTCTCTCAGGGAGCGACTGGTGGGTTTGAAGTGCCAACCTTGTGGTTAGTAACCCAACATCTAATGCACAATAAATATTAGTTATCGTGGTATAGTTCATTGTCTTGATTCAGCCTTAGGAAAACCATGGCTGAAGACAGACTCTGACCTAAGGTTCCCCAGGTCCTAAATGGCAGAGCCAAGATTTGAACTCAGATTTGTCAGATCTTTTTGAGGCTGTACTGACTTCACTAGGCCAAATTAGCTCTTAGGACAGGCATGGTCTTAGGGTGAGGCAAGTCAGTCAAGGTCCTAGACTCATTCCCAGGTGACTTCAGATAAATCACGTCCCTTCTCTGGCCGCAGTTTTTCCCTCTGTTAAATGGCAGTAACAATGTTGATGACTAAGGGAGTCAGATGTGCTCTTGGCAAATGCTTATTCCCTGGGCTCTCTGACATACCTGTGAGGCTCAAGAAGAAAGCATTTGGCACAGAGGGGCTCAAGATAGTAAGTCATAGCCTGGGTTCAAATGCTGGCACCACCTCCTCCCTCTCGAGCCCTGAGTTTGCGATCTCAACATCTACTGTACTGTGGTTGTGAGTTTTATGCCAGAGCAGCGAGCACAGTGCCTGGCAGAGAGTAGGTGCTGACTAATGGTGTGTGTGTGTGTGTGTGTGTGTGTTTTAATTCCAGGAAAGGCAGGGGCCAGAGAAAGTTTCGTTTCAGGACATGCCTTTGTGCACGGATGAGCCTGGTATGCATTCAGATGTAAAGAGAACACATGTGAGAGATTTTATTTAACTCATTAATTAGTGAGACAAGCAGTAAGATGTTAGGACCCATGACAGGGAGAATTCTACAAAATCTACAGGTATGTAGGTAGCTCAGGAGGGCTGAAAGGAATTTAGGTAGCTGGAGAATGTATCTTAATCAATTGCTTCTTACCAGACATGTTGAATTTGTATTTCTTGGTGAAGAGTGATTTGCATTCCTCATAATTTTTATAGTTTGCAGAGGTATAAAAGAACTCAAAGACAGGGGAGGGTAGAGATGAGCTCTTACCAGACAGGGCACTCAGGGACCTTTCTTCTCCCTGCTCTCCAGTGTTTAAGTGTTTTATTATTTTATTATTTCATTCTTTTTCCTGCCCCCCCCACCTTTTGGGGACATTATCACACAGAAATAGAAAATCTTTGTCATCCCCATTTTTAAGCATAAGCCTCTTGATAAATACCCAGGTTACATGTTAGGTATATGTGGTAGTTATATAATCTGTTGTCATTTTGAGAGGATTAAGAGTGCAGGGGTGGAATTTAGTCTGTCAATCAGGGTCGCCGCTTGATGACCTCATTTGGAGGTGCTAAGGAGATAAACAGCTCAATGAAGGCAAGACACAGGCTCACCTCCTGCCAGACATTTTTAACAAGAAGCCACATGAAGCTACCCTGATACTGCCAAAGCCCTGGATGCTGGAGGAGCCACATGGAGACCCCTGTCAGTGCTGAGATGCTTACAACACCACTGTATCCACAAGATTTGCCATCCACTGGCCTGTGATCTTTTTGCATTCAGCACCATTGCATGTGTTTCGTGAGTCGGAGGACTTTCTAGATTGGTATCAGACATATGGGCTAATATCAGATTTATGGACTTGATCTGGACTGGGCTGGGATGTTTTCTCAACATTCAATTGTTCTTGTACAGAAAACTCTTCCCTATCCACATTTGAGTGTCTATGAATTTGTTTTTCTAGCCTACCCAGACGAACACAGCATCCTTCCCCTACCTGAAACTTTCAGGAAGACTCAGATGATTTGGGAGTCTCCTGTGGTCCCCCAGACTGCCAGAGAGAGAGAGGAGAAGACCCAGCTCTGAGTTTGATGATCAAACCAAACCCAAAGCCACTGCCATTGAGTCGATGCTGGCCTCTAGGACAGGTTAGAGCTTCCCTTGTGAGTTTCCAAGACTGAACTCTTCACAGGACTAGAAAGCTCCGTCTTCTTCCCAGGGTCAGATGAAGCTGGGTTCAAATCCTGAGTCCTCGTAAGGCTAACCCTCCCCTCCTCCCCCTGCCACCTGCTGAGCCTGTCTTTATGTCTGTTTTTGGCAGGCACTATCGCTCCTGAGTACACTTGGGGGGATGGAGACACAGAGCAAGGAATCGAGGCACCTTGCGGAGCTGCCTGCTGATCCAGAATCAGAGGCTCTTTGACAGCAGGCCTTAGCTGAGCCATCTAATCTCTCTCAGCCTCTGTTCTCTCATTTGTGAAATGGGGCTTCATTCTCCAGCACATTTTTGTGGAGCAAGCGCCAAGCTGGCCTTTGGGAACTATAATACCTGCTCCACATGGTTTGCGTGTAGATCTGAAAGATAAGTTAAAAGTGCTCATCCTTGCGTGAGACACACAGCAGAATTTCAAGAGATTATGTACTCCACCCCCCCTTCTTCTATAACATTTTCCTTTCGCGGCGGCACCCATCAAATGCCATGCGATAAAGTGGCCTACTTTCCCCCTCAGAGTAAAAGTAGTTTGAAATTTTCCATGAAAGATGTTCATTCGGCACTTTTATAAGACCATTTAGATATTGTCTCCTGCTCTTCCTGCTGTTGAATTGAAATATTCAAGGCTTCTGGTGCTCACTTTTCTGGTGGGCTGGTCTGCTTCCATGCAGGGGGTTCCCGCTGTGGGCTGCCCAGACAGTGAGGGAGTCTCTCAGGCACCTGCCCCTGCAGGAGAGGCAGCCAGGACCTGGACCTGTTTGGAGCTACCTGTGCCTGTGTATGAGAAGCCCTGGTGGCATAGTGGTTTCACAATGGGCTGCTGGCTGCTAGGTCTGCAGTTCAAAGCCACTACCAGCTCCCTGGAGGAAAGACGAGGCTTTCTACTCCCGTCAGTAGTTTCCGTCTCAGAGATGCACGGGAGCTCTCAGAGATGCACGGGGGCACTGCTCTCATGCCCCATAAGGTCGCTCTGAGTTGGAATCAATTTGATGGCAGCGAGGGTTTTTCTTTTGCTTTTTAATTGCATCTGTGTTGGATGTACTGACAATGTGGTTCATCTTCTTGACCCTCATTTGCATATCTCCATCCGTTTACTTATTTAGTTCGTATACAGGGAAAATCCATGGTCCTTATAATCTGATACTCTCGTGGCAGGTTTGCAGCAGGGCGTGGATAGGAGCAGACGTGGGATGAGGCACCTGGAGAGTCGGCACCTCTGGGTGTCTGCACAGTCCCAGGCTGTGTGGCTTGGGGAAAGGTGTGCTCCTGGTGGCCCCTCCATTCCTCCAGGTGAACTTTCCTGTGTGGGGCCCACATGCTCCCGGGATGTGACGAGTCAGTGAATGGGAGCTGAAGAAGGGCATGTATGGAAACCATTGTGCTAAACTCGGTTCCCAGAGAAGCAAAATGACGGATGCTTCTCTGTGTCCAATATGGAAAGAGATTTCCATCAAGAAATGGTTTGCACAAATCCAGTCTGATTCTAATCTAGTTCCTCCGGCTCTCAGAAGCTGATGAAGTGGAGGCATCGGGAGCACAGGCTGGCAGATGCAAGGTCTGAAGCTGGCTGAATGAATCCACTGTTGCTCGTCTTCCGGGATCAGCACGTGATGCAGCAGGAAACCCAGGAACCAGACACAAGATCCAGCTCAGGCAAAAGACCAAGATTCAGAGAAGATTCGATTCAACTTGGTCTTCCTTTCTTCTACAAAGAGGTTATGACACCAAGGAGGTTCTCTGGAGGCTGTGGTATAACTGGTACATTGAGCTCCATTCCTGCCCTTCACCAAGAGTGTTTCCTTGACAAAATCCCTGTCCATCCCAACCAGTAAACACCTATGATGTGCCAGGCACTGGCCTCTCTTTCAGGGGAGAAAATTCAGTCGCTGACCTCAAAGAACACATGTTTGGGGGAAAGGACACTTTCGGAGGACAAAGATGAATCGTGACTTTGGTCACTCTGGCTCTATGCTCTGATTTCAATGCCAAACTCAGCAAAAGAATGTGGCTTCCCTGGGGTTGGGGCACATCAAGTGACTGCTGTTTTTCCTCCAGGTGACATTGAAGATGCTCCTGGAGGTTGACAGTGTCTGCCGCAACTCTCTGGACTCCTTTAATTTCTGTAATCAATGTGCCAGGAGGGTGGACTCAGAACAGACCCTGTGTGCAGCATAAATCACACAAACAGGTCTGGCCCAGCCCGTGTGTGCATGCCAGGTACCTACAGCCCTGATGTGACCCCGACTCACATCGATGATGCTTAAAGGTGGAAGACTCCATTGCGGTCTCCTTTTCCTCCCTGCCATGTCCTTTCTGGGATAACCAACCATTCTCTCTTGTAAATAAGTATTTCATCGCCAGGCCTCCTGGGCTCTTCTCCAAGGGGTTCTCTGGAGGCTTCTTGCCAGCCTTACACCTGAATGGAACTGGGGAGCAGTCCTGAGAGCTGGGGGTTCTTGCTTCTGAACCAAGTGACTTACATATTCAGAAAGTGGCAGTCTTGGTTTAAGACAGAGTCTCGATGGCATAGCAGTTACACATTGAACTGCTAACACAAGGTCAGTGGATTGAAATCTCTAGCTGCTTTCCAGGAGGATGCAGGGGTTTTCAACTCTGGAGTGCAGTGAGTTTTTTTTTTTGGGGGGTGGTGGTGGTGGCAATAGGGTCTCTAGCTGTAATCAACTAGAAGACGGTGAATTTGAGATTTTGGTTCTGCTTTGTGCCTGTGACTGCTTGATTAAAGCTGGTGCCAGCAGGCATTTATGGACATTTCCAGTGACTAGGGAGGTGGACTTCAACCAGTTCTTGCAGAATAACAAGCATTGGCCATGTGGATTCAGAAGGAGAAGACACCACACTTCATGAGCAGCCAGGGCAGAGACAGAGATGTGTGCATGGAGGGAACCACGGGTAGCTTGAGGTAACTGGAAGGCAAAATATTTTCTGAAAAGGGGGACTAGAAAGGAGGTGGAGCCTAATTCTGGGGTGCCTTCAATGCTAAGCCAAGGGGATTGGGTCTGCGAGTCAGAGACCTCCACAGAGGACTTCAGAAAGCTTTTGGATTTGGGAAACTGCAACTTAGCTCCCATTACCCCCTTCCTAGTTCTTGTCCTTGGAACTGCATGGAGCATGTTCATGTGTTTCCCAGGAACAGATCAAAGATGGGATTTGGCTTCAACCCAACACTGCTTCTATATTCCAGGCTCAGCCTCCTTCACGAAGACATGAGAGGCACCCCATTCTCACCCCCATTACGTCCTATAGCTCCCCCCAGGCCATCCATAAAAATTAGTCAGATGTAATAGCTGCTCGTTTTCATAATGGATGTCTATTGGTCTCTTGTGATAAGTCAGGCCTCTTCTAGCACTTGCATGTATTACCTGTTTCACCTTCACAATAGCCTCCTCAGGATCAAGAGTCTGATACTGTCCTCTTTTTAAAAATGAGGAAATCAAGGCACAGGCAGGATTGCCCGCTGTTGCACCGTGGCAGAGTGACAGCGCTGCTGACTAAATCCAGATGGACTGTCTCCAGTGTCTTTGCTGCACATGACAGAGTCTTGGGGTTCTGTATCGCTCATCATTATTCACTGTACTTTTCTACATGTTAAATCATTCTAATATATCAAAATGAAAACTTTATAGTGCTACCCAGTTACATCCCTTGGTCCTGGTTTTTCTGAGCCAAGGGAGGCCATTGGTTCATCTGTGATGTCCATGCATTGAGTCCCTGCCTGTGATGGCCTGGTGCTAAGCCTTCTATAAGCATCTTCTAATTTAATCCTACTGAAAATTCCTCAGAGGCTAATTTAATTAGCTCTATTTCTATAACTGAGACGATCTAGCTTAGGACCCAAAATAAAATAGAAAAAAAGAATGGAGAGAAGTGAACAGAGCCTAAGGGATACTTTTAAACAGACTATTATGGGAACTTCGGGAAAGGGAGAGAGAAAAAAAGAGGCAGGAAGAATAATTAAGAAATGAGGGCTGAAAATTTCTCAACATGATGAATGAAAGATCTGAATCAACACATTTAAGAAGCTCAGTGAACTCAAAGTAGGATAAACTCAGAGATTCACACTGACACACATTATCAATCTGTGGACAGTGAATCAAATAGTGGAAAGTCAAACAAAGAGAATATTGAAAGCAGCAAGAGGAAATGACTCAATGTGTACTAAGAATCTTTAATAAAAGCAACAACTATTTTCTCTTAGAAACCATGGAGTCTTAAGAGACAGGGAGATGTCATATTTAATGTACTGAAACAAACACACACGCAACCAACCAAAACTATCAGCTAATAATTCTGTATCCAGCAAAAATATTTCCTCCTTCAAATAGGAGGGAGTAGTGAAGACATCCTCAGATTTGCAAAAACGAAAAGAGTTTGCTACCATTAGACCTCTTTAATAAAAAAATGCTAAATGGAGAACTCCCAGTAGTAATAAAGGGCACAAGAGAACTTGAAGATGTATGAAGAAATAAAGATCTCTGTCAGTGGTACTTACATAAACTAATATTATTATATTTTTAGCCTGTAACATCACTCGTTATTTCCTACACAATTTAAAATGTAAACACATAAAACAATTTTAAGTCTACACGATTGGGCACACATGTATAATCCATAATGAGAGCAATATAAAGTTGGGGTTGTATAGGTGCAGTTTTGTATATCATCGAAATACATCTCAATTAAAATTAAGCTGTTATAAATGTCGGCTATAAAATATAATCCTGATGGCAACCACGGAGAAAAAATATAAAAGCTTATACAAAAGCAAAGAGGAAAGAGTCCAAATGGCTCCCTACAAGAAATCAACTGCACAAGAAAGAAGGAAGTGAGGCAGGGAACAAGAAACAAACAAGGGCTAAGACATGAAGAAGTCCACATGTTGCCTACAAGAAGAGGAGGCCTGGTTGTGCAGTGGGGTCCAGCAATGGGCTGCTGACTGCGACAGTGGTGGTTTCAATTCACTATCCATCATGTGGGAGAAAGATGAGGCTGGATAATATGGAAAGATTTACAGTCTCAGAAACCCAAAGGAGTACTGTCATTTTGTTCCATGGAGTCACCACAGATTAGCAAACAACCAATGGCCGGGTGTCAGGCTTTTGAGTCCATAAAAGACTCACTTTGAGATCTAAAGACACAGCCTGACAAGGAATTCTTAGGTAGGACAGCGAAAGTGTGATAAATAGGTGAATTGGACTTCATCAAAATGAAAAACTTTTGTCCATCAAAATACATGATCAAGAAAGTGAAAAGACGACTGACAATCATTTAGATATCTGAGAAGGGTTTGATAGCCAGTGCATATAAGCAATTCCCACAAATTGACACTGAAAGACAACCCAATTAATAAATGGAAAGATGATGGTAATCATTTGGCAAAGGAGATATTAAAATGACCAACAGACACAGTTATATCTACAACATTAGTTGGCAGAGATGTGTAGAAAGAAAATGTTCAAAGATTTAAAAGCAGGGACCCACACAGATACTTGCACGTTAATATTTACTGTGGTATTACTTATACTTCTCAAAAGACAGAAACAGCCTAGCCATCCATCAAGAGATGAGCAGATAAACAAATTGTAGCATATCCACATAATGGCATGTTGTTCTGATATCAAAAGGAATGGAGTTCTGATACATGCTATGGCATGGATGGGCTTTGAAAATGTATCAACTGGAAGAGGCCAAATCATTCAAAAATGGTTTAAGCAGTACACTGTGTGGGAGTTTCCAGAAATTCTGGCCAGATTCAGAAGGGATATCATGGCTGACGTCAGATGACTCTTGAATGAGGCGGAGACTACCAGTAAGGTGTTTACTTGTGTTTTGTTGACTTTATTTGACTGTATCCATCGTAACAAACTAGGAATAATCTTGTGAAGAACAGGAATTCCAGAACATACCATTGCATTTACCCAGAACCTGTAGGAAGGACAAGATGCAGTTGTTTGAACAGAACCAAGGAATATTGCATGGTTTTAAATCAGGAAAAGTGTGCATCAGAGCTGTATTCTTTCACTCCATTTTTCCAATCTGTTGGCTGAGCAAATAATCAAAGAAGAGACACTAATGGAGAATAGCATAGCATCGAGATTGGTGGGAGGATCATTGGCAAGCTGCAAGATGCACAAGCTTGTTAGCTGAAAGCAAGGATTTGAAGCACTTAACTGATGAAGATAATTTTTTTTAAATGTAAGTGCAAAGAATACAAAAATCCCCTCAGATGGACCGAGAGACAGCATCATGATAAATCAAGAGAAGATTCAAGTTACCCACTGTGTTAGGCAGAGTTCTCTGGAGAAACAAAACCAGGACATTTATGATTATATCGTATAGGTTTATACAGTGAGAAGGAATGTAACAGCTAATTAGTCCACACAGCAAGACAGAGGATTAAATTCAATTCACTTCCTTGGAACAGTTAATATACTGAAGGCCTTCAGCTCACGAGGACTGCCTGATCCAAAGTCAAGGAAGAGAGAGTGGAATCCTCCCTTGGGAAAGGCAAGCAGCAGTGTGGGTCGCCAAGTCAGTAGCTTCAGAGCTTAGCAAAGCAGGGGTTGTCAAATGCAAGCAGTGCAAGGCAACAGGATCAACCAGCCTCAAGCTCAAGTGATATTTGCATCAGCAACATGGGGAAGCGGGTCCTCAACCTGTAGCAACATGAGCCACGGGTTGACCTGGACCACAGGTAGTGAAGTTCACAGGTTGAGGCGGATAACTAGCTAAAGCAGCAGCACACTCCAGTAGGCTCTGATCATCAGAGAGTAAGAGAGAGAGTGGGACAGTACTTGCAGAACCATTTATCTCTTTGCCCTTCAATCAAATTGCAAGCTGATCAGTCTCCCCTGTTCCTATTGACCAGGTTGGAGCAATAAACCTAACTCCCACCAAGGATTTTAATTTACTTGGATCCAAAACCAACGCTTATGGAAACAGCAGTCGAGAAGTAAACTGACACATTCTATTGGGAAAATCTACTGCACACGTCTTCTTTAAAGAGTTAAGAAGGAAAGATACCACTTTGAGGACTATGGGGCACCTGGCCCAAGCCATGGCATTTTCAATCCCCTTGTATGCATGTGAAATCTAGACGATGAATGAGGACTAAAACTTGGTGCATTTAAGTTATGGTGGTGGTAAAGTATATTGAAAGTGTCATGTAGACTGCCAGAAAAAGAAAAAAAATATATCTTGGAGGAAGTACAGTCAGGATGCTTCTTAGAGGTGAGTATCGGGAGACTTCAGCCTATGTCCTCTAGACATATTAGCAGGCAAGGTCCATTCTTGGAAGACAGGATTCTTGGAAATGTGGAAGGGCAGTGAAAAAGAGGAAGGCTCTCAAAGAGGTGGGTTGGCACAGTGAGAGAAACAATGGGGTCAAACACAATGACCATTTTCAGGATGGTGAGTGCAGGGCAGTGTATCATTCTGTTGTGTCTAAGGTGACTATGGTCTGGGGCTTCCTAACAGTAACAAGAGGAGCCCCAGTGGTATAGTGAGTGACTTGTTGGTGTCGGATGGATCTTTTGCCAAGGCATTCGACTGTGTGGATGATAGCAAACTATGGATAACCTTAGTGACTTTATTTGTAGTGAGTGGCTATTGTTGTTTCTGTGGTTGTTGTTGTTAGGTGCCATGGAGTTGATGGTGACTCTTACGCACAACAGAATGAAACGTTGACCAGTCGTGTGCCATCCTAAACCATTTTTCCTATGCTTGAGTCCATTGTTGTAGCAAAGGTGTCCATCCATCTCCTTGAGGGTCTTTCTTTTTTTCACTGCCTTTCTATTACCCCAAATATGACGTCCTTCTCCAGGGTCTGGTCTCTCCTGACATGTCCAAAGGATGTGAGATGAAGTCTCTAAGAACCACTGGGACCTGTCCTTTCCGGACAGGTTGATTTGTCCTTTCAGCAGTCCATGGTATTTTCAATATTCTTCTCCAACACTACCGTTCATTGCATCAATTCTTCTTCCCTCTTCCTTATTCAGTTTCCAACTTTCACATACATATGTCTCTCTATGAGCAAATAGACACTGACTCAGAGAGACCTTACAGGACAGAGTATAACTGCCTCTTTGAGTTTCTGAGACTGCTAGCTGCTTATCAGAGTAACCATGAAAGCTCTGTCTTTCATAGTTAGAGTCAGGCTCATCTTAGTCCTCAAAGTAACGTCCTTGCCTTTCAACACTCTCAAGAAGTCTTGTGTAGCAGATTTACATAAGAGAAGAGTGATTTTTTCCTATCTCTTAACTGCTGCTTCCATGAACATTGATTGTGAATCCAAGCAAGACAAAAGACCTTGACCATTTCCGACCTTTTCTCCGTTTATCATGACGTTCCATATTAGTTCATCTGTGAGGATTTGGGTCAGTAGGAGCTGTAATCCACATGGAAGGCTACAATCCTTGATCTTCACCAGCACGTTCTTCTTGTCCTCCTCACTTTCAGCAAGCAAAGTTGTGTCCTCTGCATATCGTAGGTTGAAATAGACCTCCTTCTAATCCCGTTGCCATATCCTTTCTCATCACCCAGCTCTGATCACTTGCTCAGCAGACAGAGTGAGAGAATAAGCTGAGTGGGTACAACCCTGATGCACATCTTTCCTGATTTCAAACTGTGCTGACTTTCCTTGTTCAGTTTGCACACCTGGCTCTTGGTCCGAGTATAAGTTTCAGGAGAGCAGAGTCAAGTGTTCTGCAAGTCTCAATCTCCTTAAGGTTCTCCAGAGTTTTTCATCATCCGCACAGTTGAATTCCTTGGCAAAGTTAGTAAAACACAAGTAACATGTTTCGACCGTTCTCTGCTTTGAGCCAAGATCCATCGGACACCATCAGTGACATCTCTTGGGCGATTATGCACAAAGTTAGTTCCAAACTAACAGCCCCTATATAGAGAAATATTCTTTCTCCTCCACAAGAGTTCGTCTTGGAGCCCCACGCAGGGAAGTTCTGTGTCCTTTCCAATTATTAAGAATCAGACAGAATTGACTCAATGGCAGTGAATTTTTGAGAAGAGCAACAGCAAAGAGATATTTTTTACAGCATTTCTTCAAGGACAGGATAATTGCAGATGCATCTTATGAAGAAAGTTTAAGAAAATTGAAAACTGCAATGGTGAGAAAAAGGCCAGGGAAGTTGAGGCAAGAAATAATTTTTTTCCATCACAAGAACACATCTGCTAATTCTTTGAGAATTTCACTGGCAAATCTTACCTCGTCTATCCTACAGCCCTGACCTGTTTCCTTCAGACTTCTTTTTGTTCCCCAACCTCAAAGAACATTGAAAAGGAACACATTTGAGTCTCTTGAGGATGCTGCAACTGCTGTTTTGATGTGGTGTAAATTGAAGAACACAGAATGCTTTAGGGAAGGGTGAAATAGAAGGAGACCCTTCCTTTAGAAGTGTGTAGCCATAGATTGAGAATCTGTCCAGAAACAGGAGCGTCACATTTTGAAGTTCAAGTTTCACAAAACAGCAGTATTTTTTTCCATAGCCTGGTACATGGCGTCATGTTTGAAGTTCAGTGGTGATAAAACATCAACAATGGCATTCACATGGGGGTCCCTTTGTACCAGACCCTTCTGTGTATGGAGTGAATTACTAAGTACCCAGCACAACCCTCTGCTGAGTGACCATTGTTATTTCCATTTCATAGACCAGGAAAATGGAGGCCCATGGCTTGGGTCTTGAGATCCTTTATTACAGCGGGTTCCATAGCTGAGCTCTTTATTACAATACACCAGCCTCTGCCTTTTCATGATGACCCCAGGGACCTGGCAACCCACTTGGGTCTTAAGGAAGTATGGATAGCCCACAACAGCCTTGACATCCTCCCTTCCACACATGAACCTTCTGCCAAATACTGAGCTTGCCTCCAGAGAGCTCCACTTCCCCAGAAGAGGAACCACTTAATTACAGAAGGTCCCTCTCCACAAAGAAGGAACAAGGAGACTAATGAAACTCACCCCGCTTCAACATCACTTTGGAAATCAATGCACTATGATTGCAAACCTTGCTTCTGCCAGCAGCCACCTAATTTTAGCCGGATCTTAGCAGGCTTCTCGCCAGGCTCACCCGCCCTCCTGGATGGACAGAAAGCTTCCAGAGGTATCATTGATCTTTTGAGTAAAGTGCCCTAATGAAATACTGTACGAATCCACGGTTACTCAGAAAGCCACCTGCCCTTGTGGTGCAGAGGAAATGCTACCAGAACAATAACCATAATTTCATTTTTAAACCCACTCTCTTGCCCGGAGGCTACCCTCCCACCTTCCCTGCTTTGATCTTGGTCTCACAGCTCAGTTCTGGGAAATCAATACCTTTTACTGTTTCAACTTTGCCTCAGAGCAATAGGAGGGAAAGCCATCAATAGAGTGTTAAAGATATTTCCAATTATGTGCCAGTTACTGGTTACAAGGGCTGCTGGCTACTGTAATAAGTTAATACCTATTTGCATGAGCTGGCATTGGCAGAAGAGTGACTTGGTGGTGCTTCTTTCCTTGGGCCAGCATAGGTGCCCAAGGGTCTGGCAGCCTGGGAAATAATAATAAGTAAAACCCCATAGCTCTCCTAATGGTGTGTCTGAGTGGTGTACACTCAACGCACGGTTCAGAACAATGAAAGTTGGAAGCCTGAAAAGAAAGGTCTGGCCTTCGACTTCTGAAAAAACAAAGCAAAGCAAAACAAACCCCCAAACAACCACTACTGAAAACTCCGTGGAGTCGAGTTCTACATCTGAGCCATCATGAGTTGGAATCCACTCAATGGCAAATGGTGGCGGCGTTGGCTTTATGACAGCAATGGTTCCTTGTTGATGAAACGGACAGGATGGAGAAGGGCAGTCTTAGTCCTGTAAGCCGCATCCAGGCAGTTGGAATTTTCTGGAAAGGAAGGAGAAAAGCAGTAGCTGCTATGGGACTAATGTTCTCTGGCAGAACAGGGTCATCTGATCCCAACTAGAGGGAAGAATCATCCCCTCAGCCTCATCTTAGTGTTGGGGTTCCTGGAATCCAGAGAAAGAGAGACATGCCTGTTCAACAGTCCTCCCAGAAGTCAGGAAGAGAGACATGGATGGCCCCAATGCCATTTCCAACCCCTTAAAGGGAGATGTCACAGTGCACACAACACTGGGGAAGAAGATGGTTTCATTCAGCCACCACTGATTGTGTCCAAGGGCAGTAAACTGCAGTCTGAGGGTTATGTCTGGCTCCACTGTCACTTTTTCCATAACTAAAACTTTATTGAAACCCAGCTATACCCATCTGTTTATATACTGTCTAAAATTGCTTTGGGGGCAACACCCACAGAATTGAGTAGATATGACAGAGATATGTGACAGAGATCATATGATCCAGAAAACATAAAATATGTGTTATTTGAGTCCTTAGGCTTGCCAGCCTCTGGTGTAGAAACTGGCAGCACTTTTATGTGCATTTTTAATATTGTCAACAGTTCAATTCTTCCTTTCCAATAGACTCTTCCCTGGGTCTTCCCCAATGGAAAGCTGTTGAGTCAAACCCCCTCAGGTTGCAGTGGGAAGGTGCTCAATCTATCTACTCTTGGGTTACTCTTTCTGCTTTGGGGGTGGGGGGGTGTTCCTGAGAAGAATTGTCAGAGAAATGCTGGGCACCTGCATAACATTTGGATTTCAGATAAGCCAAAAAACAAACAAACCAAGAAATAAAATCACTCTTAAGTATAAGTATGTTCCAAATACTGCATGAGACACGCTATTAGCTGTGGTCACTGCTGCTCAGACGTATGGCGACCTCAGCTGTACCCTCTGTGCTGTCCTCAGGGTCCTGGCTGTGTCTGAGCCCCATGTGTGGCTATGGTGTGAGTCGTCTCACCGAGGCTGTCCCTCACCTTCATGGACCCTCCACTGGACTAAGCATGGTGTTCTGCTTGAACACTGGGCTGGTCTTTCCTGATGATGCCTTCAAGTAAGCAAGGCACATTTCCATGATCCTCACTAAGAAGGAGTATTCTGTCTCTTTCTATAGAACCCCAAAGTGTCAGTGATGAAGATCCCAGAAGGGGGTGGATCCCCTGCAGCCCTGAGCAGCCTTGTAGGGGTGAGATCACTTCTGAGCAGTTGGTGGGCAAGAGGGCTCTGCAGTGAGGGTTGACATGCTCCTGCTTTAACCTTCTCTTGCTGAGGGTCATGTCACTTTTTAATAAATAAAACTTTATTAAAACCCAACTATACCCATCTGTTTATATACTGTCCCTTCCTGGTAACACCAAAGAGCCTGTGGCTTGGGAGGCACTGGACATGTCCAAGAGGACACCCTGGAGAAGTTTCCAGGAAGATTTCAGGTGAAGGTTAGAGGGACTTCTCTTCCTTTCCAGGAGGCTTCACACTTTTCCTTTCCAGAAAAGTCACTCTTTTTTCTTTTACAGTCACCTGCCTTTTTATTTGCTGTCTGGCTAATTCGAACTTATTACCACACCAGGGCCCCATAGGAATCTATAGCTTGAGATTTTTCAGATTAGATCATTACATCTTCCTTCTGTGAAGCCACTGGTGACTTTGAACGGCTGGACTTTTGGTTAGCAGCTGAGCATTTCACCATCATGCCACAAGGGATCCTTCAAACCAAACCAAACTCACCGCCACTGAATAGATACCGACTCACAGTGACCTCTAGGGTCGAACTGCCCCCGTGGGTTTCCAAAACTGTACATCTTTCTGAGAGTACATCTTATATTTCTTCTGTGGAGCAGGTGGTGGTTTCAAACTGCAAACCCTGCTGTTAGTAGCCCAATGCGAATCCACGACACTACCCAGGGCTCCTTGGAGACACTCAAGTTAACATGAGATCTGGATCTCTGGAAGGCAGGCTTGATAGGCACATCCATTCCTTGGGGTCAGGAGCTCCCAGCACAGCCTTTGAGGAGGGAGGAGGGGTTGGGGGTGGGGAGAAGGGAGAAAGGAGAGGAGCTGCCACCTGCAAGTGGGGTTTGTTTCTTGCCAGTGACCCTAGTTTATCTTTAACTGGAACAAAATCAACCTTGAATCGCCTTTATTTCCATTCAGTGCTTCTGGTAAAGAGTCACTTGACATTTTAGGAGGGTGGGAAAGGGGTCGGGGGGAGGAAAAGTGAGAGACATAATATGCCGTCAGAGCTGCAAGATGTAGACATCTCTGTGAACTCAACCACCGGGGCTTCTTAATGTCTCCATGGATGGAACCAGGGGAGTGGAGGAGAGAGTGGGGGCTGACACCTGCATCCCCGCCAGGCACTGTCCTTCTGAGGAGGAGCATTTGACTTCTCATGAGAGGCGTGATGCTGGCCCTCTCCCCACCAGTCCCTCTACCTTCCTGGCCAGCCTGCCAGCCTCCTGCAGCCCCTGATAAAGGCATCTCCTCTCACACCCTCATTCACAGTCAGGCAGAGGTTTGAACATCTGTGGCTCAGCCCAAGAGACAAATTCACTGTCCCTATCAAGTCTAGGCAAAGAGGGCAGTCAGAACATCACCCCTGGTCCATTTTCATGGGCACTGCCCCCTGGGCCACAGACATGTCTTTAAAAGGAATCTCTAGGACTAGATTTGTCAAAACAAGTGCTTTAGATGCACTTGGCCAGGCTACCTGACCTCCAGCCTCGACTGCACCGTCTCGTCCTGATGTGATTGCAAAACGGTCCACGTCCTGTGACCTCAGTTTTCTCACAGAGGATCTTGCTGGCTTGCTCTGCCTTGGCTGTCTCATCTGCTCAGTGCATCTGTGGCCCTATAATGACCACAGACACTCCATTTTAGGGGATGGCTTTCTGCATGGAAATGGCCAGAAACTAGATGTGTCTTTAAACAGGATGGACATACATGTCCTCTGACATACATGTCCATCTTCCAAATGACTCAGGGAAAGAAGCTGGCTTTGTGGAGGGAGTCAAGGTGAGCCTCATGTTTGCTTCATCATCCAGGCTGGGCTTGGTGGGGCTGTAGGACTTGGTTGATCCATCTGTTTGCTCAGGAAGAACTGTTGGAAAGCACCATGGACAAGGTTGAGATTGGGAAACAAACTCACTCACTCACTCAATTATTTGTTGAGCACATGGCAATGGGGTCTCTGGCCTCTATTAATCACTCTTGTGGGCACTGGTGAGCAGACCAGGAAGGAAGCTGCCTTCTAGCCCCTTCTAGAGGTTGTGGGTGATAACAAACAGGTATATCAGTAGGAAGTCTGTTTTCTGACGGTGAGGAGAGCAGTGAGGGAAATAACTCCTCTGGGGACAGGAGAGAGAAGTGCCAAGAGGACCATCAGGGAGTCCTGCTTGTAGGAAGTGTCCTTGACCCTCAGACTTAAGTGATGAAGGGAATCAGCCATTCAGAAATGAGGCTGAGTTGATGAACGAGCTCCAGCCAGAAGGAACAGCATAGGCTGAGATGTGGAGGTGGACTCTATCTAATAGGACCACCCACAGAGGTAGAGGTGAGGCACCTTGGTACTGGGATCAATCTTCTACCAGGATGGGAACAGAGATCTGAGCTGGTGTGTGGAAGACATGCAGACATTTCCAGGCAGAGCAGAGTGGGAAGGAAGGGCACAAGAGGCAAAAAGAACAGTGCAAGGATATAGAGGTCCGTGGTGCCGCTGCACATTCCAGAGACAGCAAGGAGTCCTTATTGGCATCAGGTGAAAAGGTAGGCTTGGTGGGTTGGGCCTAGCTTCCCTTGAACCTTGAACTCAGGCAGATTGTTGGACAGTTTGGCATTGAGGCAATGGGAAGTTGTTAAAGTCATTTGAGTGAGTTGGTCCACTGTGCTATTGGGAGGTCGAACAGTTGCCCAATGAAGAGCTTACGATCTGAAGTCAACAGTGTAGGGGAGGGAAGCTCCATTGAGGGGGCCCTGGGCAACTTTTCTGGGTTTGCTTTGCTACGAGTGCTCAGGTTCCCTCATGGGTAACAACGAGTCTAGAAGTGCAGTGGAAGGACAAAGGCAGTTGTGTTTAGCACTCAGCCCAGTTTCTAGCACACAATAGATCTTGGTATGACTGTTATTTGCCATGACATAGCTGAGACCTCACCTAGGATAGGTAACGTGCATGAGGAGACTTGGGAGATTGGTGAGAGAACCTGAGGTGCTTTACAGACTCATGATTTGTGAGTAAGAGACTTCAAGGCAATCCACTCATTTTCAAAGGGTAAACACTCCCACTTCCAGCCCTGTTTGCATTTTTAATTGGTTTGGCAAAACGTTTTCTTTTTCTGAGCAATTGCAAAGGTGTCCAGAATTATGACCAGTTTGAGCTAGTGAGCTGTAAGAGTACTTTCAGAGACAGGTCTAAATTTCCCCCATGAAAATTCAGAGAGTTCAGAACTTCTTTCTTTGAGAACCATTTCAAAGCATGCTCACGTTAGTAGAATGGTAAATTCAGCAGAATTTCTCCCCCAAACTCTCAGACCCCATGTGGAGAGAGAGAGAGCAGCTGCCCTTCTCAAGTATGCAAAAAAGGCTAGTGTGCTAATAGCTTCATCCCTTCAATCTACAAACATTCACTGGCTTTCCCGAGTGCCAGCAAGGCTGAAGGTCTGGGGAGAAAACAGAAGAGAGTAAGATGACATCTCTGTTCTCAGGTAGGACGGGGCTCTGTAGAGAGGCAGGCCATGGATCAAAGGTTATGTAAGCATCACCTCCATGGTTATCATAATCTGGACATCCGGGCTTAAAGAAGAGTCAACAAGGGGAGTGGCATCTGAGGCATGAGGAGAAGCGAGGGTTGTTCTGTAGGCTAGGGAAGGGAAGTGACTCAAGACAGAGGAAACGTGGGACACAGCAGGGAGGTAAGGGGAGAGAAACCGTGTGTGTGACACACAGGCCCCTGTGGACACACAGTCAGCTAGAATGCAGCATGCAGGAGGGTGTGGCTGACTGAGACTGGGACCAGATCACCAAGCCATTTGATGCTTGGCCAAAGACTTCCAAACACGTTCCTCACCCTTCTGCTCACATTCCTGCCTTATCCATGGTTCCTGCGGGGCTGCCCATCAGTAACCCACCTCTCTACCCTCTGCACCATAGGGGTGAGCCATGACAGTGACTTAGAAGTGACCAATGCCAGGGCTTTATCTGTGATTGGTATAGGAGTAGGCAAATGTCTCCAGCCAGACCAATCAAGATCCTCCTGGGAGGCTTTATCAATGAGTCTTAGGCACGGGTTTGGGCTCTTTGACTAAGCTGCTGTCAACCCCGCACAGCCTCTGAGATGGTCTCCCCTAGAGCCCTGGCCTTTGATCTTGTATTAAGCCCAAGCAGAGGGGCTTCAAAGTCAGGTCTGCCTGTGTCAAATGATAACACACTTGCCTGAAATAAGCCACCTTCCTGGCCTGCCATTCACCTGGTCCACTCCAGCATCCTGGCACCTAGCCCTCTGGCCTAGCCTGGCTCATCTAAGGTCAAATCTTTCCTTTGTCTCACCTGGAGTCTTCCAAAACTCTGCCTGGCTGAGGGAACTGGGGCCTCTTGTCTCTCCATAGTTGCTCAGGAAGCAGAGACGCCTCTCAATTATTTATAAGACTCTCTCCTTCAAAGGACGTGGAATTCTGGAAAACTTTTCTCTCTGTCACCTGCTGCGAGTGTCCCAGGGACTTAGCAATTTAGAGAGAAATGAGAGCCTGCCGCTCCCCAAGGGGGAAGGCTGGCAGAGGCTGGTCTAAAATAGAAGGAAAGGAGTTGAAGGAGGGGAGCCGACCTGGTTTGGGGTTGGCTATTCCCGGCTGGTCTCCAGGGGTTGCTCTTGAGGGTGCTAGGTGAGGACGCTAGATGAGGACTCAGAGTAAAAGTGGTGGGAAATCTCAGTGCTGGCACTTCCAGTGGATGGATAAGCAGACCTGGGTGAGGATGCTGTTATAAGGAAGACTGAAACCCTGCCCTTTGCTTGCATCTGTTCCAGTGTCAGGGAGCTGAGTTATTAAGGCCTAGGGCTCTCCCACCAGCGCTGGTCTCTCATAGCATTCGAGAACAAGCCTACAAGTTTCTATTTCTTGTCAACTGAAGTCAACACCTTTACCGGTCTGGCTCATAGGAGTTTATTGCTAGAAGGGGCCTGAGGAGCTATAGGGGCTGGGGGATTTCAAAGTGGGACTTGATTATGACTTAGATTTCTCGAGAGTTCCACTCCCACCCCATAAGCACAGACCTCCCCATTCCCACTTCCAAGGCACCACATTTGAAGTCTGTCATACACTGGGCTGCAGGGCACTTTAAAAAAAATTACTTTATATTTACCCTAACCCTAATCCTAACCCTAACCCTAACCCCCTCAGGACACTTTCAGTACCACACCTGGCCAGGGTACAAATGTACCCCATGAAACAGCAGAGTTCTGGGCCTCTGTTCCTGTGTCCTCTCCGTCAGGACTTCCTTTTCTCTCTTTCACCTGGTGTAATTCTAAGCAAGCAACCAGGAGAGATCAGGTGTCTCCTCTTCACGGAAGTCTTCCCCAAGCCCATCAGGGATCATAACTGCTGTCCCTCACCTATTGCCCATGAGGTCTCAGTTCAAAGTTCCCTTCTTGGAGAGAACTTCCCTGAGCCATATCACATGGGCCTAGGACAACCCCCTCCCCCACCCCCACCCCAAACGCCCTTTCCTGGCTAGACTCTATGCCTTCACCCTCCCATCACTATCTGGGATCGTTTGTTTACTTGTTGATCTCCCCCACCCCCTACAGAACTTCATTCAGCTCCTTGGAATCAGGGGGACCTTATCTGTTCACTGATGCAATGGATGCCAATGGATTTTGACCCCTGGCCACCCCGAGTGTGTCCAAACAGAATTGTGCTCCCTCCATTGGCAACAGTTGCTTATCCAGCAAGAGATCTCCAGACCACTCTTCTGAGGTACTTTTGGGGGGCTCAAACCCCCACCTTGTGGCTAGCAGCTGAGCTTGTTACCCAGCACCCAGGGACTCTGCCTGCCCATATCATCGGGGCTCTACTGACCATTGTGGAAGAAAGGCAGCTGGAAGGGACCCTTTCTCTAACATCCCGATGTCTTTGCTGGGGGAGTGACCCCAAGACTTTTAGTGTCAGCAGCAGTTGGCTGCTCCTGCAGGACAGTACCTCTGAAGTCCCCTCTCCCTCAGCGGCCAGGATCTCGGTGGTTCTGACCATCTTCCTCAGCGGCAGCACCGAGCCTGCAGGCTGGAGTGGTCTCAGCTGGACCCTGCCAGTTTTGATGGCTTCTCACTGGGCTCAGCGTAACAGCCACAATTTGGGGGGAGTTTGGAGAAGGGGTGTTCAGGTCAGGCAAGTGGGTGAATCACATTTAAAACTAAAAGGGATAAACACGGATTTGTACAATAGCCTGTGACCCACGGACCTTCAGGGGACAGTGTGGCAGGGACCACCCAGTTTTCCAAAGGGCGCTAGGGCCCTGAGAGAGATAAAGAGGCTTCTTCAGGATCCTAATTATTCCCCAGCACTGCCATGTGCTCAGCGCAAATGCTGGAACCTGGGATCTATTCTTTTTTTTTTTAATCATTTTATTGGGGGGGCTCGTACAACTCTTATTAGAATCTATCCATTGTGTCGAGCACATTTATACATTTGTTGCCCTCATCGCTCTCAAAACATTTGCTTTCTACTTGAGCCCTTAGTATCAGCTCCTCATCCCCACCCCACCCCCAGGAACCCTTGATAGTTTATAAATTATTATATTATTTCGCCAGATCTAGTCTTAGGTCTCGCAGGTAAGTGGCCTCCTCCTGAAGGCTACCTGGTGTCTGCTGGGTGTATCCCGGAGGTTCGCTCTCAGGACCATCCTGCCTCCTCCTCCCCCGAGTGTCTGGCATCTGGTTAGTGCTCAGCTGAGAAGAGAGAGCCCAGGCCTCAGAGTCGGATCATGCTGGACAACGTGTGTCCTGTCATTTCCCACCGAGAACCTCTGTTTTCTTCTCTATAAGACTGGCAGTCTCTGGGCTACTGTGGCGCAGAGGATTATTCAACGTGGCTCTTCTAGCCAGACCTCTGGTAACTCCCAACACTCAACTCTTTCCCCGATGTTCCGGGTCGGAGAAGGTGGGAGAGTGTTCTGATAGCGTTCTGTGAGTGATTGTTAGCAGGGTTTATTGGGATCATCGAAACTTGGAACTGTAATGTGGTGGTTGGTCACCTTGCTGCCCTACTGGGTGTGAAATACGCCATATCCGAGGGAGGAGCGGGAACTTCATTACCATCAAAGAAAGAGTCAGGGGTGAAGCATGACCTTTGGCCCTTGAGATAGCTGGCACAGAGATCCTTGATCTTGAGATGGGAAGCTGGGACACCGGAGAAGCCGAAGAGTGACAGAGGAGTGTCCGCGGTGGAACCAGGAACCAGAGCAGCACACAGAAGAGGGGCTTTCTCATCCCCTGGTGTAAGCAAAGCTGAGTGCCTTCAGGCAGAAGGCTTGCTTGCAGAGTGGGGTCTCTGTAAGCACTTAATTAGGGGAGCTCATGTTGCTTACCCCTTAAGCACCTTTGGGTTCCCACTGGTGCCTTCAGGGCACTTATAAGAGCTTTGTAACATTGGCAAAACTGGGCAGAGGACCATGTGGCTGAGAGGCCAAGAGCCCGAAAAGTCTGCCTGTGAGCACTGCACAGAATAGGCTCTCCGGATCAGAGAGCTGTATCCCAAGCCTTTCTGAGCTGTTGACTTCCCTAAAAACCTCCATAGGCACGAGTAGGGTCCATGAGTTCCCTATGGCCATTCTAATCAATTATTGACTCTAGCTGAGAAAAAGAGAGTGCTCTGGAGGGATCAATGGTGTCAGAGTTGGGAAGGATGACTGGAAGATGGAGGCATGTCTGACCTTTCACTGCATTCAAGTCAACTTTGGATAACTAATGCTATTGATGGTGCTTCTCTCCCCACTTATGAAGTCAGAGGAGATCAGACTATGCCTATCCCCACACTCCCTCTCTTTATTGCAGCTATGAACCTAAAACTTGTAACTGCAAACAAACTCCTATAAAAATAGAAGATCTGTATGAGGGAAAGTCAAAATACATTGCAAGAAAATCATAGAAACCTTTATAAAACTAAGAAGTTTTCAAAACGTGAAGCTATTATTTTGACACAGCATCCAACAAAGTCTATACATTTCCCTCGGTCACTTATCTCCATCTCGCAGGTCTTCTTAGGATGGTAACGTGGAGGGGCCAACATAGGAGAGGAAGGCGCCCAATGAGATGTATGCACACAGCGGCCGCAACAAGGGGCTCAGTCACAGGAATGATGGTGAGGATGGCACAGGACCCAGTGGTGTTCTGTTCTGTTGGGTGTGAGTCAGAACTGATTAGATGGCATCTAGCTGTCGCTGCCACCACCACCATCATTACCACCACCATCCCCTCCACCTCCACCTCCACCACCACCACGACCACCTCCACCACTCCACCACCTTTCTCTGACGAATTCTATACTTTTCTATTTATACCATGTTAAAGTGACGGTTTTGGCATCCTTGAAGGACTGAAATTGTCTCTTTTTTAAAAAACCCTAACCCTTGAAATTATGTTTCTTTTCAACATTCTTTGAGTTTGGGGAACAAAATGAAGTCTGTAGAGTGGATGAGGGAAGGCATACCACCAACACAGTTCTGATAGGACAGCCCTCACTACCTTCAATGGATGAACATTGTCATCATGGGGGAAATTGCCTCAGCACACCCTTCTGGGTCTTTTTCTCATCAGTGCAGTTTCTAATTCTCTTAGGACTTCCTAATAACCCTCCTGTGATCAGCCTGTGTCCACTAGAAAATCTATCATGATTACACCTTTGGAGACACCCCCCTCACCACCCCTCCAACCAAACACTCTCCATACCCTTCAGAGTTGAGCACTTTGCCTTGAATTCAAGTGGTCTAGCAGATGACCGGAAGCCTTCTTTTTAATGGCATCCTGATGAGACAGAGACCAATACATTACCAAGAGAACTTGTCTGTAGCCATGCTCTCATCACCAAGACCTGGGTAAACTGATCTGGAACACACCCTTGCATAGACGAGCCAGACGGGAACCCCAGGAGCACTGCTTTTTGACTTTCCCTCCTATTGAGAACAAACCAGAGCGACTTTGGGATTTGTCTCAAACCTTATTATTCCCACGGAATAATAGTGCCACTCTTGAGGTACTGACTCCTGGGAGTAATCAGTCATGTGAGATCCAAAGGGCACCATTTGTCCAGGAGCAAATCTTAGGTTAGGACAGAAGGAGGACTGTCAAGAGGAAGCACAGGGGAGGTGGAAGAAGTGATGCTACATGATGGGGGTCATAGTCCATGACACAAAACAAACCGTGTACCCATTGTTGAATGGAAAGCCGACTTGCTCTGTCGGCTGTCACCCAACTTGCAATAAAAACCCCCACTATTATCACCATTGCTATTATTGTATTATTATAGCAAAGATATTTTAGTGTAGTTCTAAGTGAGTTTTTGTGCATATTGACGTACACTACATACATACTCTGTACGAAGTCACATTTGAGACCAATGTTAGTACCTGCATGTGACTTACATGCAAATTGGATTTGAAGACTTAAGGAATGGAACTTGTTCTCAGTCCAGGAACTGCCTGAAGGGTAATAACGCTGAGCCTCTGGCAGGCTTGTGACGAGTCTGAGAGGGAAGAGAAATGTCATTCTTAAGTGATGAAGTTTGGGGCCAAGCGTGTGCTTCCTTTTGAGTCTTCGTGCTTTAGTTCTTTGCACATTTCAATATCATATTTGGCGTCTTCTCAAACTGCCCTTTGACACTTTATGTTCAGAGTCTCTTCTGACATCCATTTTGATTTTCTTCCTTTTTCCTCTTTCTTTCTTTTTAATGAGTTTTGCTTTTGTCATGCGTGATGTTCTTGGAGTCTTTCTATAGCGCATCAGGTCTTCTATCATTAGGGTTCAATGCAGCAAATCTGTTCCAGAGATTTTCTCAAAATTCTGGAGGCATAGGCTGAGCCCCGGTGGCGTAGAAGTTGTGCACGGGCCTGCAGCCCACTGGGATGGAGGTTCGATTCCAGCAGTGGGGCTGGGCTTCCTACTCCCACCGCCGGAGAGCAGTGATGCCCCCACCAAAAAACAATTCTGGAGGGATCAACTCAGGTTGTATTTTGGCTCTCTTGGACTTGCTTTTATTCTCTTCACCTTTAACCTGAACTTACTTAGGAACAATGGACGGTCTGTTGTACAGTGAGCCCCTGACTCACTGCTGGTATTGAGCTTATCCATTATCTCTTTCCACACATATAGGCAACTTGATTTCTGTGGATTCTGTGTGGAGAAGTTCACCTTTTGTGTTGTTGAAAAAATTTTGCCATGAATAAGTGGTTGGTCTTGCAAAATTCTATCCTGTGACTTCTGGCTTTGTTTCTATCACCAAAACCATACTTTCCAACTATGGTTCATCCCTTTTGGTTTGCAACTTTTGCATTCAAATGTCAATACTTATTAATATATCTTGACTGCATGTTTGATCAGCTTCAGACTGAAGAAGTTGGTAGAATTCTCCAATTTCTCTATCACTAGCTTTAGTGGTTAGTGCATACATTTGAATAATAATTGCATTGATTGGATTTCTTTGAAGATAGAGAGATATAACCCTATAATAGACAGTATTGTACTTCAAGATGGATCTTGAGATGTCCTTTTTTACTATTAAGCCCTCATAATTGGCTCATTCCTGATATACTAACCCATAAGATTTCTGATTCACAATGACCAATACCAGTGCACTTTAGCTGACTAAGCCCTATAATATTGATTCTTACTTGTTTAATTTTGTTTTTAATGACTGCATTTTTTAAAGATTCATACTTCATACATTCCAAGTCCCAAGTGTTAGTGAGTGTTTGCAGCAGCTTCATCTCCTCTTGAGTTGAGCCAGATCAGCAGAGGAAGGTGTTGTCGGCTTTTCTCCTGCAGGCTTTGCTCTCTTGGAGTCATGACGGTTCACTACAGTTGGAGTTGGAGTGTCGTCCATCTTCCGGCACTGCGACGTGGTAGCTGCGAGGTTACTTATCTGTGTTGAGTGGTCTGTGGTGGGGACCAGGATGGCTGTGTAGAGCCCTTGTTAGGTACAACACATGCATCACCTCATTCATGGCTCATAGCAGAACCATGAGCTGCATGTTAGCCTGCTGGCAGACAAAGAAAGTAAGTTCAAAGAGGAGAAGTGAGTTATCAAGGTGTCACAGTCAATTTTTTTTTCCATAAAAAATTGGGAAAAGAGGTCCTTCCCTGCAGGACCTCCCTAGGCAGGCCCTGCTTCTCCTGTTTCAGGAGCAGTCACCAGCTTTTGTTCTTCCTGCTATTCATACCTTTCCCCTCAGCCTCCAACTTAGCTCACTTCATCCCCCAGTCTCCTCTGGCCACAGCCAGGATGAGAGCTAGTCCTAGTATCCATCTCAGAAGCCCCATCCTTCTCCCAGGCAAAATCTCATCTGTGGGAATTATTTTGCCATTAGCTAGAAAATGACTAGCTTCTTGCCAGTGTATGTGCTCTGGGTTGAAGCTCATCTGTATCTGGTAGGTGGCTCTCTGGGCAGGGGGACAGCAGTCTCATAGCTGCTACTAGACATAGGTCTGGTTCCACCTGGTCATTGATCTGGCATCTGACTCCAAGTGCAATGATCCTTTTCTCTCAGGCTCTTCTATTCTGATTTCTTTGTCCTTTTTCTCCCTCCTTCCCTCTCTCCTTCTCTCTCTCCTATCTGATCTCTTTCTATCTCTTTCCTTTTTCTACATACTTTATCTTCCTCCCTCCTTCCCTTCATCCCCCTCCCCCCCTCCAGTCCCCAAAGCAGTGACAGAGCTCATCCTTTGTACCAAACCCTATGTTGATACCCATGCTGGGTATCTGAGAAGTGACTCCTGCCCATAGGGCCTCCCCAGCCTTCTAGAACAAAGACTATACTGAGGTGTGATGTAGATGAAGAGAGTGATGAGAAGAGGAGTTCTGGGTGTCTCAGACATGTGGTCAGAGGTTTCTTTGCACGGGAATTGAGTTTTGAAGCAGACACCAGAGGAAATTGAGGAGTATTATTCCACGTAGAGGGGGCAGCTTGTGTGGAAGTTTAGAGCATACTTGAAATGGTGTGTGTGTGTGTGTGTGTGTGTGTGTGCGTGCGTTTGGGGAGAATCACAGAGGTAAGGCTGGCGATGTGGATTAGTAGATTGCAATGGGACCATAACCACCCCCCTCCCGCCCCATCATGTTTCCTTTGCTGTGTGATCTTGCTGTTTCTCACATCAGGAGGTGGATTCTATTTCCCCACATCTTGAATTGGACATTGGCCTTGATATTTGTTTTGGCCAAGGGAAAATTAGGAAATTGAACACAGGCAAGGCTTGACGTATGCATGTGCCTAGAGGGAAATACGTTCCTGCTGTCTGGAACCCAGTGGCTGCTATCATTGCACACATCCTGGCTGACCTCCTGAAGGGTGATCCACCGGGTTATAAGAGTTCTATCCCATTTATCCCTTTGGTCCCAGATGAGGCCCAGACAGGTGAGTGGGGCCACCCAAGACCCAGTTGAGCAGCCTAGTGAACACAGACAATCGTTAGAAATGTTTTGTGCCTTATGTTCTGTCTTTTGGCATGATCTGTTATGAAACACGGGGGAATCAGCCCATGTGTGAACTAGCCAAACTACAGAGTGGGATAGCCTTTAATAGCAGGTGGGGGATTCTGGTCTTTATTACGACTCTAGTGTCAGCCTCTGGAACCTACTAGCTAGAGTTCAAATCCCAGCCTTGTCATTCAGGACCTATGGAGATGTGGCAAGGTGGTTTTTTAAAAATCTCTCTGTGCCTCAGTTTCCTCATCTTCCAAATGGAGATAAGGAACAACATCTGGACCCAAGACAATGGACAATGGAGCAGATAATGCACAGAGCTTGGAGTTCAGGAAATGTTGCCTACTGATTATGATTGTGATGGGTAGGTTTATTATGCCAACATGGCCACAGAAGATTGGTGGATCTGTTGTGACGGCACAGCCAATGAGCGCGCAAGGATGAGTTGAGGGGCGGATGTGGGAGGGGCTTCGCAGGTTCCGCCCCCTCTCTCACTTGCTTCCAGATCTTCGGACCAGAGAGCTGCCTTGTTCTTCCTGTGCCTTCCTGTGCCTCGACCTCCAAGCAACACTGCCCGTGGGACACCTAACCGTGGACTGTGTTACTGTGAGTTGAGGATCCTTCAAGCCCTGCTTCGCCACGCTCCTGAGATATACATCTCTTGAGCTGGGGACTGTTGGACTCTGTCATCTG
>PVJH01027288.1:18089-28949 GCA_004026705.1 Nesogale talazaci | reverse complement strand
AAGGAAGGAAGCACAATTCTGAAGGAGAGAAAGTGAGAAGTGTCTGGAAACAGTTTTCCAGGAGGGCTCTGGGTGGCAGTTCTTAGACTCTGCCCTGTCCCAGCATATGTACAGCACTTGGAATAATTTCCCCAATTATATTCGTGTAACGTCAGCTGTGCCATCTCGCAATGTCAGAGCAGCAAGCTGCTTTCTAGAGAGGCAGGTGACTAGGAGGGGTGGGCAGGCAGAGGTGCCTGGGGCAGGTTCGTCAGGACTTGGAATTTCACACTGGGACCTCAGCGAGTTTGAGTCGTTTCTGTGGAAATATGGCCACGGGACAGGAGAGGGGCATGCTGCCGTTCACGGGCGTCAAGGGAGCCCGTTTCTGCCCCCCTCCCTCCCTCGGGGGCTCCCTCCTTCCCAGCCCCGATTGAGGGTGTGAATTCTGCATCTTTGGAGATGGAGGAGGCCTGGAGCCAAACATCTGGGGAAGCCAGGCTGGAAACAAGTGCTTCTTGCAGGAGTTTCTCAACCATAAATAGACTCTGCTTCCTTCTGCTCGGTTTCCATCTTTGGCTGTCAGATCAGAGGATTCCCGTCTCCCATTCCCGTCTCCCAATCCCGGACAGGATCTCACCAGGGAATCCAGGCAGCCCAGTGGCAATCTCTGCTCTGCCCAGGCCAAGGGAAGGGCGCCCTGTCCTTGAATCCCAGATCAGAAGATGCCTCGCCCCATCACCATCTTACCAAGGAGGCCCAGGAAGAGATGGCTGTGATCAGTTCAAGAGAATATGGGAAGCCTTCCTCTCTCCCAGCCCTGGAGGCTTGAGGAGAGGCAAAGACTGTGTATGTGGGGAGGGGGGGGGCGGCGGGGGGGAGGGGGTGTTGGGGTTCTAGGGCACTTTCTCAGACAATCCCAGGCCTTTCTCACTCTTCCCTGCACCCCAAAAGTCCCCCTGCAGTGAAATGCGACATCTTCGCCTGCCTCCGCACCCCCCATCCTGAAGTGGGGCAGTCTGGGGGAGCAAGGTGGTTGGGGACTCCGTGTCTCTGACCCCCTCGACGGGCGGGGAAGGGGCCTGGGTTGCCCCCCCCCCTCCCCCGACCCGATCGGGCAGGGCCGCTTCCAATGGAGTACAAGCATTTGTCCGGGGGGCCGTCGCGCGCCCGGGCGGCGCCGAGGCCTCTAGTAGGCGTTCTCCAGCTCGGCGTGGTTGGCTTTGGCGCCCCGGGCGCGGGGCCGCGGCTTGCGGCCCTTCTGCGGCCGCGCCGCCTCGGGCCCGAAGTCCTTGAGCTCGGACGCGTTGTGGAAGCGGGTGAGGCGCTTGCACTTGCACGAGGCCACCAGGCGCACCTTGCGCGCGCGCGGCGCCGCGCCGCCGGGGCACAGCAGCTGCAGGCGCTGCGCGCGGTAGCGGTCGGGGATGCAGCGGAAGTCGGGCCCGCTCGGGCGCCACCACTTGCCGCGGCCGATGGCGTTGGGCAGCAGGCGCGCCGGGCCGCACTGGCCCGAGCACACCAGCTCGGTCACCGGCTTGGCGCTGCGGCACTGCCCGTCGGTCACGTAGCGGGTGACGTGCAGCTCCCGGCAGCTGTACTCGGACGCGTCTGCGGAGAGAGGCGCCCGCGTGAGCTGGGCCCGGGGGGGCCCCCGCCCCCTCGCACCGGACCCCTTCCAGACCTCGGCCCCCTGGACGCCGCCTCGGCGTGGGGGAGTCTCCTAGATGGTCCCACTTCGCCGCCCGGCCACTGCATGGGGTTCAAAGGTCAACTCCATCCCGTTGTACCGGTGCCATCCAGGACAGGTTCCTCAACCTCGTGGCGCTTCCTCACTGTCACATGGGCTTTCCTGAGCACTGAATGAGTTATGCCTGGGGGTCGCAGTCAGTGCTGGAAGCGTGTTAGCCCTTACTGTGTATTTTTACCATGATGGTGATTATCTTTCCAAAGGGACTGGGTCCTGTGGGCAGGGTAGGTGCCAGCCGTGCCATCTGGTGGGCTCTGGACTCCCCCCCCCCCACCTTTCCAATCAGCTGAGAAAAGTAGGGAGGGGATGGAGAAGGGAATCGGGGTTCCTTGAAGCTACTACCAATGGGAAGAAAGAGAAGGAGAGGTCTCAGTCAGCATCAAAATGCATTCTGGAAGGAGCTAACCCTTTTGTTAAAGAGGAGGAAAGGGAGCAAAGGCTGGGCCTCCTACTCCCTCCACCTGAGGGCAGTGATGCCCCCCCCCCCCAGAAAAAAAGGAGGAAAGGGAGGTTCACAAATTTGCCCAGAGGGGCTCCGAGGTTTGGCAGAGCCAGGTGTCCCAGGAGCTCCGGTACTCCCAGGCTCCTGTGGGGGTGGAGTCTGGGCTGCTCAGACAGAATATCTGTAGATTCAGCTGCCTCCCGCTGGGTACCAGGCCCTGAATGGCCACCTGAGGACCCAGGCTTGCTCCTTGCACACAGCTTCGCAGTGTCCCCTGAGGCGGCCTTGGCTAGGCGGGAGACCCTGCAGGCATCTCCTCACTCCCACGAACGTCCCAGAGTGACGGAGATGAAAAGGCGTCCCAAAGATGTCTGGAAGCGGCGAGGGGGCAGGTGGCCCTGGAGAGTCGGGACAGCAGCAGGGAGATAGGATGGTCTTTCTCTCCCAGTGGCTGCGGGTTTGGTGTCTGAGGCAGCCAGGAGGCTGCAGGGCTGATGTGTGGGGGTGGCCTGTTTGCTCAGGGAAAGTGGCATTTGGGACTTTCCAAGAATAGTGTCTCCGGGTCCGACATTTCCTCTGAGAAGAGTGACTTTGTTTGGATCACGTGGCTCTCCTGAGTGCCCAGTCACAGGTTCCATCTGCCTAGCGGGGAAGGAAGGCATAGAGCCAGGGCTGGTGGTCAAGGAGCCTGGGCAGTCAGTGGCTCATCTCCCACCTGCACAATGGGTCATGCCAGTCCCTTGTCCATCTCTGACATCTAGAAGCCCCCTGGCCCTGCCCGGCATCACTGAGTCCACTGAGGCCACACCTTCTGACCCTCCTCAGCCTGGGCCCCCTCCCCAGGAACGAGGCACATCTGGTTGGGGCGAGGGCTCTGGACAGAATGATGCCACCCTGTTCTGTCCCTTTCACAGAGGATGCTGCCACAGTCAGACCCTGGTTTCAGCTGTTCCCCATTGGCAGGGCTCACACGGTGTCTTCCAGCCGGAACTCCCCAGCAGGTGATGGGTAGGGGACCTGATGGGGTCCTTCCTACCTTTCTGACTTCTCCTCACTCACTGCTTTGGGGGGATTTGCTCCACTCTGCGCCCCCAACGCATCCCCCCAAACACACACACACACACGCACACACACGCACATCTCCTGGCTGATGGGGAATTGATCAGCCTGGGCTCAGATCTCATCTCTGCTCACCACCCAGTTACTTCAGCTGGGGGCCGTGTCTTCACTTACAAGCCGGGGCACCCCATTGTGGGTCTTCGCGCCGTGGCTCTGTGGGCTCCAGAATCATGCAGTCTGCCGTGGGGTGCCAGGCATGCAGCAGATGCCCCAGGAGGGTGAAGCTGCTCCCCTCCGCCCCATGGTGCCTGCAGCTAGACCTGGTTCCTGGTTCTTTGAACTCGGTTTTCTATTGTACCCCTGAGCCCATCCCAATGTTGTGTCCTCAGCCCCCTTGAGCCTCCCTGACCGTCACCCCCCACACACACACACCCCTGCACTTCTATCCCAAGGCTGTACTGGTATGCCATCCCTCCTCGGTGCCCCCACAAGACTGGGGCTGTCAGAGACTGGGGGGGGGGGGTTCTCCCCGCTTCCAAACTCCCAGCCACCTCTCCAAGTGCTTGCCTGTGCCCCTACCTTTGGTCTCAAAGGGATGGTGTGGAGGCCGCCCTCCATTCTCGGCCCGGTTCATGGTCTTGTTATGCTCCGGCTCCAGCGGGGGCTCGGGGTACCCCCCCATCTCGGGGATGACTTCGGTGGCATCATTCTTGAAGGCCTGCCAGCCTTGCCCCTCTACCACGCGGAAGGCCGTGTGCACCAGCACGCAGACAAGACACAGGGCCAGAGAGAGCTGCATGGCGCCACTCGGAGAGGTATGGCTTCCTAGTAGCACAGGCTCCAATCCCCAGCCCAGGCACAGTGGCCTTTTTAAACCCCCTCTGCCGCATGCCAGCCAATGGGGACAGGATGGGGCAGGGCTGGCCCCACGTTTCCTACAGCCCAGGGGGAGGGCCAAGGGTGTGCTCAGCATAAGCCCTCCCCAAAGACGTTGCCTGCAGCTCAGCAAACTTCCAAGTTGCTGGTGGCTTCCAGGTGACCCAGAGAGGAGGCGGCGTGTGAGGCAGCCCCCCCCCCCACCGCCCCCCTCAGGCTGGCGACTGTGGTTTACAGATAGAGCAAAAAACGTGCTCCTGTTTCCCAACCTCCCTGGGCTTCTGGGTCCTTCTAACAACAATCTTTGGACTGGCTTCACGGGAGAGAAGGAGGAGGGAGACTAGGCTGAGTCTGAGCAGCCGTCTAGCGCAGACCATACTCGTTTATGTCCCCACCCCTACACACACACACACACACACACACACACACACACACACAGGCAGAAGCAGAAGGATGCTTTCAAAGCCATTGCACTGGGCCCAACTCTCTGAAGCTCAGAATGTATTACTCTAACCGAGGAGACTTACGCTCTTGGAATCTTCTGGAAGGACAGCATGGGGGCAGGGGTGGGGTCACGGGTTTGGGTATATGGGGCATCTGTGGTGACAAGTCCAGGGCCAGCAGATCACACGGCTGTAAGCAACGAGGAGACCTCCCCAGGACACACTCACAGCCAGGACACTCACTGCCAGACCAGCCGGCCAGCCGAGGTCCCCAAGTTGGTATCCTTCTGACGAGGCTGTGGGTGAGGGAATCAGCCCAGAATCTCTCTTAGCAAAAGCCGAGGCCAGCACTTTTCGCACCGACTCCACCGGCCCCACCCCTCCGCCCCCTGATCTCCCACCCATGACATTTTTCACAGATGTCTTGAGTCTTTTGCTCTCTGTTTCCTTGCCAACCACGAGGTGCGGCACATGGAGCCCTCCCAGGTCCCACTGGGCACAAAGGAATCACAAGGAGCCAGACCTGTCCTGAAGCTGCGGGAAGGAGGGAGGGAGGGAGGGAGGGGCGGTGGGGCCAGGGCCTAGACAGGTTCACACCTGAGGTGCCAGGAAAGAAAGTGGCGGAAGCTTTCAGTGGAGATGGACTGTTTGCTGGGCTCACCCCTCCTGGCCCTGAAGGGAGCCTGGGAAGGGGGCTGTGAGCCGGACCCCCTTGGTATGCTAACCGGGCCATGAATCAGGACGGCCCACCTGCACCACCTGCCTCAACTTGCAGGTCGCTGTGTCCATCTGTGGCCATCCGCCCCTCCTCCTTTCCCCATTCATCACGGGGCACATGAAGGCAGCGGCTCTGACACATTTACAAGCCAGACTGAAGCCCCTGCAGCAAAGGCCCTCTCTGATCCCCGCTTCCGAAGCCGGCTTCCTTCAGGGTAGCAGATGAAAACAGCTGTGGCCATTGTTGGGCTGATCGATCTGTCCCAGGGTGCAGGCCCTCCCTCCTTCCTATCCCCTCCTCCCGTCTGTGACCCTCCACCCTCCGGCCTCCCTTATCCCCCAGCTGTGGAATGTGGCTGGTTAACCCTGTTATGGCCGGACACCGGACTGTTGGTCTTCACCGTCAGAGAGGGTCGGCCAAGGCCTGGAGGTGCTTGAGCTGGGGCACCTGGGATGAGCCCCAGCTGCTGCTGGGTGCTGCAGGGTGCTTCTGGGTGCTGTCAGCCCGACGCCGCAGCGACTGGAGATGAGAGGTCGTTCTCGGAGATTCTCTGCCACCTGGTGGACGGAGCTGGAAAACAGTGCCTCTGGAAAGGGGTGGGGGTGGAGGGGTGGTTCTTTCGTTTATTTGAGCTGGAATAATTGACAAGAAAAATTGACCAGAAATTGACGAGAAGCGAATCATAATTTCTAAATGATCAAGGGTTCAGGAGGGAAGGAGAGACTGGGAGGGAAGGAAATGAACTGATAACAAGGGCTCAAGTAGAAAGAAAACATTCCGAAATGATGACGGCAACAACGGCTGGATGATGCTGGCTGGATGGATGGTAGTAAGAGCTGTGAGGGCCCCCCAATAAAATGACTTTTTTTAAAAAAAAAAGGAGCAGTTCAAAATTTTGCTTGAAGTCAAATGCTGCCGGGGGTAGGATAATCTCCGTACACCTAAAAGGAAGTCCAGTTAATAGAAGTATTATTCAGCTTTACTGATCAACCACTCAGGCTTATAATCAAGAAATCTAGTGATACGTTCTAATGGGAAACATGAAACGTTACCTCTGAAGACAAAAGAAGACTCCAGTTGACTGGAAGCACTGACTTACCTCTGGGTTCCGTGAGTTCTTCCGACACCCCAAGGCCGTGCTTCCCACGGAATGGACAATCCGCACCACGATTCATTTCTTCTCTCTCCTGGACTCGTTATTAGCTCCCTATTTCTGTCCTCACCCCCAAAAGGGCATGGCTTGAGGAAAAGTCTACAGGATGCATTGGTTTCCCATTCAGCAATGTGTACAGCTGGGCTGCATGCCGTTAGCAGTGCTTTCTGCCATCTAACTGTCTGGGGCTTCCCAGCCTGCCTCACGCCGAGACCCTTTGAGACAGTTCCTCATGTGGTGGTGACCCCCCCCCCAACCCTAAAATTATTTCCGTGGCTACTTTAGCACTGTCATTTTGGATCACCATCGATTCCCGTAAATCTCTGACAGGCAAGAAGTGTTTTCATTGTGACAAATTGAGCATCGTGAACGCACAGTAATGAATCACAAAAACAACCGCATGACATATTGTGAAATATTTGTTTCTAATGACAAAGAAATGGGGTCTTGAAACATGGTGCAGCATGGGTAACCGTCTTCGTGCCAGGTACTCGTAGGTGGGCGTATCTGCCTGTGGGCGCACAGATAGAGGAGCGGGGTCTCGGTTCCCAAGACCGTGAGAAATATGTGTTTTCTGAAGGTGTTAGGCGACCCCTGTGAAAGGGTCATTCCACCCCCAAAGGGGTCTGGACTCACAGGTGGAGAACTGCTGTTAGAGCTCTCTTCCCAGGTCCCCTGCTCCACCCCTCCAATCCTGCCTTTCCTGGCAGCTGAGCTGGGGGCAATGCTGTCCTTTCGGCATTGCCTTCTGGGGGGCACTTCCTGCATGGTGTTCCCGGGACTAGGCTGCCGTGTGGCTGAAAGGCGATCTCTGGGGGTGGTTCCGTTCCAGGCTTGACATGTCTCAGAGGGCCACAGTCTCGGGGGTTCCACCAGGGCCTCTCGGGCCAGAACCTCGGGCCTTTTGAGGACGTCTCACTGAGTTCTCCATTCCCTCCCACCCTGCCCGGGGCCTTCGATTGTGATCCTGATGCCAGCGGTCCAGCTCAAACCATCCGGTCGGCGTCTGGTTCTGACCTGGAGCTAGTGGAAGCGGGGAACTCTTCTGTCCTTTGCTTTTCTTCAAAGGCAAGGACACAGGGTCGTGTGGGAGCCCAGGAAGAGGCAGGAACCAGGCTGTTGAGAGGAGAGGAGGGAGTTGCAGCTAGTGTCATCCTGCTGTGGACAGAGACAGCCAGAGAGACAGGAGGGTGGGGGTTTCCAGCTGTGAAGGCCGGGTCTGAGGGGTCGGACCAGTTAACAGACATACTGCAGTTGTTCTCCCGGAACTCCTCCAGTCCGTTGCCCCCACCCCGGCGGCTCAGACCTGACCAGGAAGCCAGGCGGGCCTTCCCTCCCATGGGGTCAGTACCTGGGAGCCCGCCTGTGGGCAGGCTTCTCCACGAGGAGTTTGGGCGGTCCATCTTCTCAAATGGCATTAAGTCGCCTGGTCATTGACCCCTAGTTTCCAGCGAGGCTGTTTGTTTTTCTTTGGGACAATTCACTGGCGTTCTGGTCTAGGGAGCTGCCTGCTCATCTGTCCACTGCCAGACATGCCGTGGTCAGAGGCTCTCGCTGGCCCCTGAATGAGGCATGCCCCCCCCTCCCAGGGAGCCCCCACGCTGCACAGAAAGATGGAATTCACCCCCATCACGCCCCTAGCCAGTAGAAGGTGGACTGAGAAAGGTCTGATGCTTTGGTTTGATTTCGCTTGGCGGAAAGATGTGGACAATTGCCTTTTCTTTTCTTTTCCCCCAACTCATCCAACTGCTGCCTTTTCTAAAGGATAAGGCCTTCGGGGGGAGAGAAAAACCCCTTCCTGCTGGAGCAGATTGGGGCTCACACACTGTTTCTCCTGAGATGCCCCAAAGATGACAAACACATACATGGCCAGGAATCCCTGTACGTTCTAATTATTTGAAAAGACAATGCGCCTATTAATCAAATCTGCTCCACAACCCCTCTGAACGCACTGGAGACCACCTGTTTGTGCAGAAGTGCCGCCAGGTTCGCTCCGTTGAGCGTAGACTCTGGAATGAAAACCCTCCGCCTTTGAACTTCTCATAAATGTGTCATCGGGTCAGAAGCCTGCGGCTCTGAGATTGGAGGGCCTTAAACGGCTAGTGCTTAGGCACGTCACCGCCTCCACAATGACCCGCGTGGGCCCAGGACGCGCCTCCTTGGCTCTGCGCATTGGGACGCGCTTGACCCTCTGCTGCCACAGCGAAGGACAGAATGGAGCAGCACGCAGCAGACTGTCAGCCCCCAGGCTCCTTCCCAAGTGCCGTGCTTCCAAAGCAGCCGGGAGCTCCCCAAGTGCCCACCGATCCCGATGCCTCGCCAGCTCACGGGATCCAAGGTTGATGTTGTCACACACCGTGACCCAAATATATTGACCAGCCAAGAAGAAAGGCAAAGGGCAGACCCTGTCCCATTTTAGGGGGAGAGGGTACCCCTGGGTACACACAGAAGGGATCTGGCATCGTGTGACTTCCCCTGGGGAAAGGACCTAAAAGGATCGGGGCTAGAAGATGATGATGCACTTTTCATTATAACCCTTTCCTATTACTGAACTTAATCTATGTCCTTTGCTTCAAATGTTTAAGAAAGTATACTTGATATTTAAAAAATACAACACATTTTGACCAGTTTTATCAATTCATGTTCTGTCTTAAAGTTTTATATAAAGAAATGAAGGTGGGGCTGAGCTCCGGTGGCGTGGTTGTGCGTGGGTGGGACTGTGGCCCACTGGGATGGAGGTTTGATTCCAGCTCCACGGAGCAAAGGCTGGGCCTCCTACTCTCACCACCAGAGGGCAGTGATACCCAAAAAACGACAACCACAACAACAAAAAGAAATGAAGGTGATGTTGTCCAAAGGGGCTTGGCAAAGAGTGTGCAGGTCTAATGGCCAGAGTTACAGATGGGAACTCGGTCAGAAGCCAGACAGGCTCGTTGACGGGCCAGACTCTTCCTGCTTGGAGCTTTAGAAAGGCTCCAGTGACCCTCCATTTTCTCCGTGTTTAATTCAGACCAGGAAGGTGGTGTCTGTCATGTGGGACACAGCAGAGATATGGTTCGGTGGTAAAACGCTTGTCTTCACATGGGAGACCTGGGCGAAATTCACATCGTGAAGGCTGGTGTCTGGTTATGGGGCTGGGCAGGGTTCAGCCAGGAGCTTCCAGGTTCAGGCAGCGAGGAAGAATGGCCTGGTGATCGGCTTCCTCCCCAAGGACCACATGGCCCTACCTGCAGCTGGCCTTCGGGATGATGGAGGCCCAGGAAGAGCAATGTCCATCAGGGACTGACTCAGTGACAGCTAGCAACAAATGATGGTGATGTGTCGTGCCTTGACGGCAGGAGGAAGCAGCCCTGGGGCACACTAGTTAAGCACCAGGCTGCTAACCAGAAGGTTGGCTGTTTGAATCTCCCAGCCACACTGCAGGAGGAAGATGTGGCTGCCATCAGGATTGCAGTCTCAGGAACCCTCTGGGGGCAGTTCTGCTCTATTCTATAGGGTCCTTATGGATCTCAACTCAGTGGCAATGGGGTTTGGGTCGGGGGCTGGGGAAGGGCTTTGAGACTGTCTGTTCGCAGCATGGCTCCCATCCTAACAGGCCCCCCATCATTTCAAAGAAAGTCACCTTGTCACTGTTGCTCCAGTTCTCCAAGTTCTTCCCTCTTTCAGAGTCCACCTGTCTACCCACATATTCGCAGCACAGTAAATTTCTGGTCCTGGAGAAGCGCTCAACTATTTACAGCACCAACATAATTGTCGAGGAACCTTACCCAGGTCCGGAGAGTTGGTCTGTGGACCTGTATAAAAACAGTCCGTGAGACAACGCACACACACAAGCTGCTAAGCGCTAGATGAAACAAAGTCCACTGAGAGACGAAGGACAAACAGACCACTACTGTACCACGTAAGACGTTTATTTTGGTTACATTGTGCGTTCTAACACTGATCTGTGATACTGCAGCCATCAAGATGTCTTTCTTTTTCACAACAATTTGACACTTCGCCTTTTTCTCCCCAAGGGATGCCTTCTTTCACCATCACATCGTGGCAGGTGGCAAGCGGGGACCCACCTTGTGCTGTCCCCCTCCCCCCCCCAATCTCTATTTGAGACAGCCTCTTTCCAAATCAAGATAAAATCAGAACCTGGAAAGGCCATCGATGTTGGTTGTCCAGGGATCCCGACAGAGAAATCTTCCCGCAAGAGAAGAGCGTGCCTTCATACTGTGAGATCCGTGCTCATTTCCGTGAGGGCAGGTGCATCATCTTCACGTAAGTGTGTGAGGTCCAACACGCCTTTTGCAGACCGTCCACCACAGCAAGGACAACACCGCCACCTGCTGGCTCCGAGGTTATTAGGGCATCTCCGTGCCCAACCCACGAGGGACCTTAGAGGACAGGGAGGAGCTGCCCCAGGGGGTGGGGGGGGGGGGGGGGGTTTCAGAG
>PVJH01027288.1:0-17989 GCA_004026705.1 Nesogale talazaci | reverse complement strand
CGGCTCTCTCCATACAAACGCGTGGCTCTGATCTAAAACTGGAAAATCTTAAAGGCTACTCTTCAGACCCCGATGAATCCATTTGACTGTAAAAATGCAACCATGGGGGGGCTGAGCCCCGGTGGCGTCGTGGTTGTGCGCGGGACTGCGGCCCACTGGGACGGAGGTTCAATTCCAGCTCCACAGAGCAAAGGCCAGGACTCCTACTCCCACCACCTGAGGGCAGTGATGCCCCCCCCCCCAAAATGCAACTGTGGATCTCAAATACATCTTAAATTGCTGTGCGTGACAGGACTGCCTCCTCCCTCTCAAACGTTTGCCGGTCCCCGGTCCGGATGAGGCCCTACTCTCAAATGGCAGTGGTTTCGGGACAACTCGGGGAACCCACCCGTGCGGAGCTGCTCTGCCTGAATATTCAGAGGAAGACGACCAGGCTCTCTAATGAAGCCCTTGTCGTCGTCAAAGGCAGTGATCAGGGAAGAGGGTGCACCCCAAGTCCTCACCCCCTCACTGCCCAAAGCCTAGAGCCAGCAGTTTCTGCGTTGGCTCTCCCCCTCTTCATTTATGTGACTTAAAGAACTAGCAGTCAAACCCCGTGAAATAAATCGGGGTGGGGGGTGGTGGCGGAGGGGGGGGGTCTGTGGAACTGGAGGAGATCCACGCTGTCGGCATAAAAGTCGCCCCCCCCCCCAAGTAAAACAGCAATTCTCCCAAGAACTCTCTCACCAACCCTCACAGAGAGGCCTTTGATAGACTCAGCTGAACCCAGACACAGCCTTGAAAAGCCAGTCTCGGCTGCACCGACCAATGACATTCACTTAAGTCGCCGTAACTGTTCACGTGGAGTGGCCCCTGCCTGCTGTGTAAGGGGATGCCCAGCAGCTGAGCTTCACCCCGGATGCTGGAAACGGCCGAGGCCAGACTCAGGGCTGCTGCTCTCCGAGGCCCGATTCTTCCTGCCAGACCTGGCTCGGCCTCTGTCGCCATCAAGCACGCTGCTGACCGAGAGGTTGGTGGTTTGAACGCACTCCCAGCTCAGCAGGGGAAAGACAGAGCTGTCTGCTCCTCCCACAGATGCATCACCTGGGAAACTCCATCGGGCAGTTAGTTCTGTGCTGCCCGACAGGGTCATTCGGCATGGGAATCGCTAGAAGGCTATGGGTTTGGCTTGGGGTTCTTCCTGAAGACCTGAGTCCCCACCCCCTCCCGACACGTCTCAGGGGGAGCGCACACACCCTCGATGCTGCCCAGGTGCCCAGGAGACAGAGGGCACTGCTTGGAAAAAGGCAGAGCTGAATGAGCACAAACCCAGCTCTGTCTGGTGATGGAGCGCAGACCTCCATACAACACGGTCATTTGGCTACGGTAAGGAATCGGGTGACCCAAAGGGGTCGGGACCCACAGGTTGAGAAGTGCTGCCGTAGAGGCTCTGAAGATGCCCCGCTATGTATCCGTCCCTCTGGCGATAGTCATGCAAACCCCTAACAAGACTGCCGTGCTCCACACAAAACTACCTACAGTCTAACAAATGTGCACACACAGGAGGGCAGGGGCTAGAACCTTCCAGCTGCCGCCGAAGCCGAATCCTGAAAGGGGCTCTTGTTGGGACTTTCCGCCCTCATGAGTCACTCTGCTCCCAAGGACCCCAGGGGTCTTGGCCCGGCCCCGAGAGGGCAAGAATCACCTGTAAGTGGGCCTGGAACCCCTCATTTCCCTGCTCATCCTCTGGCAGCTTGTCCCAGAGACACCCCCCCACCCCCACCCCCAGGTACACGCTGTAATTGGCCGACTTCCGCCCTCGGGTCTAGGAATAGCAACCGAGACCAGCAGCAGTTGGTGCAAGTGGCTTGGGCCCGCCAACACTATAATTCAGCATAAAACCCTTGCAATTCTCCAAATGGTGGGGTTTTTAAATAGGCCGGACTTCACCACCCTGCGTCCTAAAAATGGAACGCCACAACCAGGCCCAAGCCCTTGCTCCGTGACCATGTGAAGCGCCGGGGAGCGGGTTCACATGGAGGGATCGGGTCCCGGGAATTCGGAACGCAAGCCTTCCCGGGAGCCACACGGAGCACGCTGGACGGAGGGCATTCTTGCCGAGGACTGGTTTGCTCAGAGGACTTCTGGGTGGGTCTCTTTGAGTCTCTCTGTGGGGATTTCTAGACTCTCACAACTGGCAGTCACCCCCGCCCCACTGGCTTCAGACCAGAAGTGCCAATGGGGTTGGTGTCTACCCGTGTAGTACCTCCTGCCTGTCCCCTCACCGGCCGCATGCATGTCCCCCCTCTGGTACCAAACCACAGGACATCCTCAGTGGCTCCTTTGTGCTCATGTGCCGTGTAAATCGTACTCCTCCTATGTCACGGGAAGTTCTGACAATCATAGTGACGTAGACTAGCTAGATCAAAAGGACACTTTTAGGTTAAAACAGCGCGTGCAAGATGAAACCACGGGATTTGAAGCGTCATTATTATTGTGCAAAATCGACCGTCCGGACAGGAACCCATTCACAAGCTCCCAGCTGCCCCGTCGGGGGGACCGCATCTTGACCTTTCACAGGACAGGACAGAACTGCCGCCGTGGGAGTCTGCGACGTTACGGGTCTTTCTCCTGTGGAGCAGCTGATGGGGTTAGAACCACCGATCTTCTGGTCAGCGGTTTGCTGTGCGGTCCACTGAACTAGCCAGGCTCCCTTCCAAGGGTCAACAGGTAAACTGGCCTGGAATGTTGTTAGCCTTGCAAGGGTTCTGATACAGGCGAACCTTTTTGGTGGGGTTCTCATGAAATGACAGGGATCTCTTTATAAAAACAATCCGAAATTTCTGCCGAAACACCACACACGTTTCTGGAGACCAGTCATGCCAGTGCCACTCCCTCATGCCACTGCGGCCACACACCCCTGCGCACCCTGAGTCGGGGCCCCACCTGGGAGCAGGCTGTGGAAGGCTGAGAGATCGGGGGCAGTGGCTTGGCGGGGTACGAGGGGCTCGGCCTTACCTCGTCCCTTCCCTAGGGCCGAGACGCCACAGCCCGGACTCAAGAGAACCCGGGAGGAGGTCAAAGGTCATGCCCCAAGTGACTGAGGGCACGTGAACATGCCCCAGGCCCGCCAAGAGCAGGAAGGACACACAGCTGGGAGCAGAGGACAGCTTCTCAGCACGCGTCTTTATGTGCGCCGGACGGGGGCAGTGGCCCAGGCGGCGTGAGACAGACTCATGGGCCAGTGCCTGGTGATGCTAAGAGTGGGAGGGAGGGGAGCACACTGTGATTCCTAAACATGGCAGTGAGGGACACTCACCCGGGGCCTCCCCTGGGGGCCTCCCCGGGAGAGGCGGGGGAAGGCCCGGGGTTACAACTTTCCCTCCTTGATGAGTCTGTCATTGAGGTGGCAGAGTTGGGCCAGGAAGCCATCGTTGGGGCCAATCTCCCGGTTCTTCCGCACGATGCTCAGAGCAGACTTGACGTCCATCTTCTGGCGCAGCATGAGGTAGGCGATGACGAGGGTTGGGGAACGGCTGTACCCCTCTCGGCAGTGGACCAGGACCCGGCCTGCAGGCAAGGGGGCAGCGGTGTGACTGGGAGCCACTGGCCCAGCCGAGTGGCTCCCAAGGAAAACACCAAACTTTGGAGTCCCTGAGGAGGTGGGGTTCAGATCCTTACTATAAGACTGGCAGGGGGTGTTGGCTGGTCCAACCCCTTTGGGAAACGGCGTGACGTGACTCTCCTTACTTAAGTCGAGCACATGCCTGCCCTGTAAAGGCCCAGTAATTCCACTCCGAGGCACCTGCCCGGCAGGAGTGTGTACACATGTGCCCTGCAGGAAGTGTACCGGAATGTGCACAGGAGCACGTGATGTGGGTTTCTGGGGCCCCGGTGCTAAAATGTCTTTCCTGACACTGACTGGAACGAAGCAATCTAACCAACCTCTCCTACGGCGACACCGGCTGCTTTTCGGACCTTATTCACTGGGAGCTCGGTCAGATCTCACAGGTTTCCTCCCCCGCCACGACTCCACCAGCTTGCAGACGCCCTTGGAAGTTCAGGGGCCCCCGGGACCCCTGTAATTCTGAACCAACTAACTCCAAACTCAGGAGTTTCCACGATCCCCTCAGCTCCACGAGGGGAGGGCGGGCTGTCTGGTTTTGCCCCAGCACTTTGCAAGCAAACCAAGGAATTCATGAAGAGGAGGTGACAGGAGGCATCTTCAGAAAAGCCCCTGCGTGTCACAGGGAGATCCTGTGAACCATAGACCTCGCTCAACAGAACCCACCAGCCTGGACAGGTGGAGTCAGGTCTCCTAGGTATGGCTTACAAGGGCAGCTCCCCAAGACTCCCAGACCTTCCCATGCTTGTTTCCAATCTCTGTGCTTTCCGAATACCCTGTGAGCTCAGCTCGGAGCACCCTCTCCCAGTCAGCTGGCTAGCGTCATCTCTTTTTTTTTTAATTATTCAAACAAGCTTCATTTGTATTTATTTAGCTTTCTGACTCTGTGCTTGTGCCTTCAACACTTTCACAACGATTTCCTGCTCCTCGATAAGGAAAGCACGCTGGATCCTGTCTCGGACACATTTAGCACACATGGACCCACCGTAAGCCCTGCTGACGTGTTTTTTGGTTTTAGACAACCTCATGAGAACTTTGGGTCTCACGGCACGGACCCCTCGGAGTCGGCCTGGGCACACGCCACATGCAGATTTGGGTGCTTTCCCAACCTTCTTTGTATAAAGGTAAACGATTCTATTACCAGGGGTTCGGGACAGCCTCATTTTGTTAGAGGCTGTGTTGTAGGACAGCCTACGCCGGTAGGTCAGACGCTGAACCATTGTGAATGCCTCTACACAGCGTCCCCGGAAGAGCAGCGTCATCTCTTAAGGCACCATCACGCTGTTTGTCAGTCTGGATATCTGGAATACCCTTCGTCATCTCTCAAGACACCATCACGCCGTTTCTTTGTCAGTCTGGCGGTTGAGGATGCAAATGTGTGAAATCCTACGAGCCTGGGCTCACAGTGGAACTGGCTGGTTACTAACTCATTGACCCTTCTCTCTTCATGGGGGGAACCCTGGTGGTGCAGTGAGTTAAGTGCTGAGTTCAAACCTCCCAGCCACTCCCTGGGAGAAAGATGGGGTTGTCTGTTCCCGTAGAGATGAACAGTCTCGGGGTCAAAGACGATGCCCATCTAAGGGGCAAGGATCGCTCTCTGCCTGCCTGGGGAAGAAAAGAGTGAACGACCTCAAAGACACAAGAAATAACTGAAAAATGACTCGCTGACACCACGGGCTCAAATAGAAAGCAACTGTTTTGAGACGGATGATGGCAACAGGTCTATGATGGATGAATGGATGGATTTTGGTAAGCGCTGTATGATCTTCCAATAAAATGATTTAAATTAAAAAAAAGAGAGAGAGAGAAAGAATTGGCCCAAGGGACTCGTAGGCCACATGAGCATCACTCTCTACCATCCTGAGACCAGGAGAACTAGATGGTGCCCAGCTGCCTCTGCCAGCTGCTCTGAAAGGGATTGCACTAGAAGGTCCAAGATCAAGTGGAAGAAAAATAAGGGACGGAATTCAAAATCACGACAGAGACCAGGCTTGCTGTTCAAATAGAGACCAGTAGAACCTTGGAGACTGTGACCCTGGGTCCCCCTTTGGGTATGGAACGGAAATCACCCACTATGGTTGAAAAAGAAGAAAAAAAAAAGACAGTTTCAGAAATCCTAAGGGGACCATTTCAATGCCAAAAGAGGGGAGGGGAGCCTGGACTGGAGGGTGACGGGGAGAGGATCATGAAGGACCCACCAGGAAAGCTTCCAGACTCCCTGGCTCCCAGAGAGCCGAGAGCTACCCCCAATCACGTGACTGGGAATCATTGGGCGAAGGGGGCTCCTCGACCCAGGATCAGTGCAGAGACCCGAGAGTCAGGGGGATGAGGTCTATCTGGCCTCAAAGGGAAGGGTCACATTCCCCCAGGGAGCTTAGGGTGGGGAGGAGGGAGAGGCTGCAGGAGGGACCTCAAGGGAAAGGAAGGAGCTGAGGGAAGCAAGCTACCCACAGGCAAGACCAGCACCCAGCTGCTCAGCGGCTGTCAGTCCTTCTAGTATTTCTCTCCCAGAAGGCCCCAGGCTGCCGCTTCAGTCCACTTTAGACTCAGAGACTGCAGGAAGCAGTTTATAAAAGGTTACAAATAACCTTCAGGCAAAACCCAGACACACACAAAGACCTCGGGACTGCCATCAAGGGTGACAGCCAGCTCAGGAGCCCTCACTCAGGGGTGGGGGAGGGGGGGGGCCGGCGCGAGGGGTAGGGGCAACGTGCTCATTCTCGGAGAGAGAAGGGAAGCCAGGGCATTTCCTAGCCGAAGTCACTGTGGGTGGGTCTGTTTCCTAGGACAGTCCAAGCAAAGCCACCCCATCCCCCGCCTCCCCCAGGGGCAGCAGGCCACTGACCGTTCTTTTGCGCCAGAGCCAGGTCGATGAAGTCCGCCGCCTTTTCAAAGAAGGCGCCCAGGTTGAACTCCTGCGTGTCGTTGGCCTTGATGCCCAGGTAGATGATGCCAGAGTCCTTGTAGAAGCTGGCACTGGTGTTGACGTGCATGAAGGATCTGCCCTCAGCAGCGTTCAGCACGTGGGTGATGCCCAGTTTCTGCAGCTTGGGGATGTCTTGAGCCACAGACCTGGAGAGACGGATATCCATGGACCACTTGACAACCCCAGGGGGAAGACCTTGGGAAGGTAGCCAAGGTTCGGAGCAAAGCGAGGAACCTCTCCAGGGGGGAACCTCTCTTACCGGCTTCTCCCCTCCCGCATCATCTCATGACCCTGCCCCTCCTCCCCCCGTCCAGGCCTATCCAATAACCAGCAACTCCTTCAAATAGCCCGGGCCTATCATGTCCTCTGTGGGGAGCCCCTCCCTCCACTGCCCCGGCAAACCTGCACCCCACTCATCTTTCACCCTTCTGCAGCCTTCCCCCATCTCCTCCCCATTTCATTTGCAATCACCCCTCTGATCCTCCGATACGGCTCAGCCACTTAGCGGCCAGCAAGCCTCATGGAAATTATCAAACATTGCCGTACTTCTGCTTCCCTCTCCGCAAAAACAGGGCCGAGAGGTGGTTTTACCTAGGTCAGCGGTTCTCCACCTGTGGTGGCGCGTGACCCCTTTGGGGGTCAAATGAGCCTTTCACAGGGGTTGTCCAATTCATAAGAGGAGCAAAATGACAGTGATGAAGTAGCAATGGACATAATTTTGTGGTTGGGGGGTCACCACCACATGAGGACCTGTATGACAGGGTCACGGCATATGGAAGGTTGGGAACCGCTGACCTAGGTCTTGCAGTTGTTCTGAGTCAACAAGGAGCTGCTTGGCTGGCGGAGCCTGCCACTTCCGAGGTGTCAGCGGCCACTCAAACAAGGAGCCCTCCGGGTGCAGTGGGTTAAGCCTTAGGCCCTCGGTTCAAGCCCACCAGCCACTTTGCAGAAGAAAAGTGAGGCTGTTGGCTGCCGTCATCCCTGACCTCAGAGTTTGCTCTGAGCGGGACCAGACTCCATGGCAACAGGTCTGGTGGCGGGGGACGATGTGAGCATTCTGCTGTGACAAAGTCCAGCCTGGGAGCTTCTGGCGGGAAGGGCCGTGGCTGTTTCCGGTCCGCAGCCCCAGCAGCTGGGACAGAAGTGCTGCGTAGGTATATATGTGATGAGTGAGTGAAGACGGCAACTGTCACATGCCAGGCAGGCTGGGTCCTTCCTTTGGTTAGCCAGTGCAGCAGCCCCCTCCCCCGCCCTCAAGGTGTAACACTCTGTGTCACCCCCCACCAGGCAGTTGTGGAGCGCTGGATCAGTCGGTGGCCCGGCATTTCATCAGGCCCCTCGATAGAGCAGCTGTCTCCACTGTTCCTTAGGCAGGACATGATCTGGATTACCCCGCCCTGCGGCCCCGCCGGAAGGACGGACACTGGCGACAACAGGACACAGGACAGAGGAAGGGTGTGAATGCTCACACAAGCCAGGAGCTGATCTTGGTCTCCCCATCCCCCAACTGCAAAACCCACAGTCCAGAAAGCGTGGCCACACAGGCTCCATCTCTTCCCCAGCTGGCCCCCGAGTCCTGAGCTTGCCCCAGGGGTTCCCGGCGGCGAGGAGTTGATCAGCGGATCCTGCTGGCTTCACCGCCATTCTTCAGATGGAGCGCAGACTTGCGCTCCCAGGGAAGGAGTGTGGCTTCTAGGGTGGCTGTCTCTGGCTTCCACCTGTCCCGCCCGTTCACAGCCTGGCAGCCTGGATCCCCACTGGGAGGTGGTGGCAGCAGCCTCTTGCCAGCGTGCCAATGACCCCAGATGACAGGCTTGTGCTAAGGGCCCCCGGCTGCTTGCGGGGTTGGATGGGGTACTCAGACCGTTCCAGGCTTGGGGCTGAGATTGGGGGAAGTCACTTTTAGCTCCTTCCCGTGATTGTAAAGCAGTGCCAGGAGAACGCCCCACAGCAAAACAACGCCCAGTCCCCTCCCTCCTCTAACCCATATCCAGTAGTCAATGGACTCCCCACCACCACCACTCCCCCTAAGCAGCAGGGCGCATGCCTGAAAGGCAGGAGGAACTCAACGTGGTGAGGGAATGGATGAGATGTGTCGCCCAGGAGGCTGAGCCACTCCCCCCCTCCCCCTACCTGACAGAGCAGTCACGGTAGGTAGGCTGGAAGAAGCCCCTACCCTCACAAGTCCTTCAACTTTCCCCAGATCCCCATTTACTCCAGGGCAGATTGAGAGGAGGGGGCTAGTTCTGGGTTTCCAACATGTAGTGCTTAGGGTCCAGGGAACTTGGGTAGCGGGTGCTGTCCTCCGGAGACTTGTAAAAATCCAGTGTAAGCTTTCCTCAGGCTGTACCCACGTGCTAATTCCGTCTTTGCTTTGGGCTGCAGGTCAGCACCTCTAGAAATAGCTGACACTAGCCCTCTCCTGTTACTGAGAAAGGCCCCGTACTCATTGGACTCATGGGGAAATGCACCCATTTGGGTAATAAGGACTTGGAAGCAATCCATGCGAAAAGCATTTCTGGGAGCAAGGAGGCTGGGAGCCTTTTCCAGGCAGAGAGTCTTAGGAGGATCACCATGGAACATTCTAGAATTCCATGGAAAACAAACCCTATCCCCAGGGCAGCGGAAAGGGAAAGGGCACTCTGGCCCAGCGCTCAGGATCCCTGGATGGGGATTTTTCCACTCCCGGGTCTAAGCTTGCAGAACCAAAGTTCCAAGCCCGTATGTGACGTCAACCCGTTGCCATGGCAGCGAAAGCCGACTTTGCGCGATGAGCTCATTGCAGAACCAGGCAGCTGTCACATGACGCGCCGGCAGAAGCCCGGCCGCGGGCGACAGCGGACCACCTGTTCCGTGCATGTAGAAGCTGGACCACGCCTGCCCCAGGGCGGGCCCCTAGCGGATGGCAGCTTCCGGCCCAATGCTGAGCTGACCATGCCATGCGGGCCCAGCTTCCCTCCCCAGCCCCCCTCCCCCGCCTCCTCCTGGGGCTCGGTGCACCCCGTGATTAACGGGAGGTCGTCGCTGGTCCAGGGTGGGGCGCTTACCCCACCCCACCCCACATGGGAGAATTCCCCCCGGCCCGTCCTGGGCTCTGAAATCAGCGCCTCTCCGGGTCCCCTGCTTTCGGGTGGGCGAGTGCCAGGGCTAGGTGGGGGCGACTCACGCGTTGCCCACGTAGATCCTGGGGGTGACCTCGTTGCAGGGCTGGCTCGGGAGGCTGTAGCAGCCGCTGCCGTCCGAGAGCAGGTCGTTGAGGTCCTGCACCGAGAGCTCGCACGGGCGCGCCATGGCGGCGGCCCGGCCCTGCACGCCGGGGCTGGAGCGAGCGAGCGGGACCGGCTCCGGGTCAGCTGGGCCGCGGCTCGCGCTCCGAGGCCCGCCCCGTCCCGCCCTGGGGGCGGGCCCCGCCGCGAGGGGGAAGCTGCGGAGCGCTAGGCGCCGCAGCCTCCGCAGCCAGCCGCGCTCCACTTCGCAGCAATACGGCGCCCGGGGCGCCGCGCGGACCTCCGAAATCCCCCGGGCTTGTCCCGGGGCTAGGGAGCGACTAGACCTCCACGGAGGAGTTTCGGGGTCCACTCCCCAGCCCCAGATATTTTCCTTCTTTGTAAACTGGGGGGCGGGGGGGAAGGAAGGAGGGGGGGAAGGGGGGAGGGGGGAGGGTGCAGCGACTTCCTTCACTGGGCCAAATGCAGGACGCAATAGATGCTACTATTGACGGACGTGCGCCCACGTGGCGCTCAATTTTCACTTTCACAGGGACCCCAGGTCCGACTCTGCTGTGGACCAGCGGGGTGACAGCACTGGGGGGGCTGGTCAGAAATGCACCCTCAGTCTCCCCGCCCCAGCCTGCAGGAACAGGACAGCAGGTGACCTGATCCCAGAAGAACCAGGGCAAAGTGCAGATCTGAGAGGCCCTGCCTTAGGGTACACAGACTGGGAGTCCACTGGCAGAAAAACTTGGAATCTAGGTAGGCCGAATTGGAATTTTGACCCTGGAGGAGTCTTTCCAGAGCCTGTTTGCTGAAGATGAAAAAAAAGAGAGAGAGAGAGAGAGAGAGCAATATTGCCATCTAATTCGTGGGTTGTTGGAAAGGTTACGGCAAATGGCATTTAGGGAAAGCACCCTGCAGACGGAGTGAGCCCCCATGGCAGGTGGTGGCGTGTGCAAGCACTGAGAATCTACTATGTGCCGGCGGGAGCTGAACCCAGCTCTTGTGCAACTCTTGCTGAAGCAGCTCCCAGTCTGCTTGGAGCATGTACTTCCTGAGCTTCCCTTAGGTCAAAAATCAGTCTGTCCTGGAAGGAAACTACCCTCCCCCACTGCCAGGAAAATGCCAGCCCTCCCCTGAAGGAGCACCTCCAGTAACCAGAACCCAGGAGGCCCACATCCCGAGCCCAACTCCGTCACGGCCTTGCTCTGTCTTCCTGAGCCCCCTCATTGCCACGCTGGGTCTTCCACAACGAAGGGGAAGTATCTCTCTTTCCCTCTCCCCAAAGCTGGGACTCCTGCCGGCAGAGAAGCCATGGCTGGAAAGACTTGCTGTATGGCAGATCCTTCCTGAACACCTAAAAGCAGTCACACAAAAACCCCACTTGATTCCCACTCACGGCACACCCCACAGGACAGCGTGAACTGCGCCTGTGGGCTTCTGAGATGGTGGAAAAATCTGACAGCTTCAGACTCTGTCAGCGCAGGATACAGAAGCAGGTGCACATTTCCTTATTTCCCGCCTTCTCCCCTCCCAAAGCACCGCACCTTTCTCCGCGGGTGTTGGCACCTGCAGCGCCAGCAGGCAGCATGGCTTCCGAGTCCCTTGAACCTCATTGTGACTTGAGCCTAGAATGGCATTCAAGGGAGGAGCCCGGGGACAGGCAGGCTCTGCTGTGCCCCTGCCTCTCCCGACACCCTGTCCCTGATGTCATAACTGGATAACTATGACAACCTTTTGTGGGACAGCTAAGCACTTCTCGGAGGAAGGGAGGGGCCTCATTTCTAAAGTGAGATTAGGAAGAGAAGATGAACAATTCCCTGGATTACCTGGCCTACCCTGTAATCGTCTCCAATCATAGGCAGAGCACAACCTTCAGGAGGAAGCTGGACTACGGCCACTACATATGTCACAAGAATAGAATACAAATAGGTACGGGGGCAGTTTGGGCTGGTTCCTGCTATTCGGAAGGGGCCCATGGCACTGACATACTGGGCCACACGTTCACCACCAGGCCAGCGGCTGGCACCCCCTAGCTGCTCCACTGGAACAAGATGAAGCTTTCTCCTCCCGTAAAGAGTGAGGAGTCTTGGAAAACCACCAGGACGCATCGACCCTGTCCGATAAGGTCACTGGGGTCAGCATGGACTCAATAGCAAGTTTGAGGGTCTTTCTGAGTGTGACTGCTTTGGGGGGTGGGGGTCAGCGTAGTTCGTGGATTATCAATGACACAACCTCCTGTGTGGCATCTTCCTCGGGCATCAGAATCAGTGACAACATTTAACTTCCACCAGGGAGCCCATTTGATGGAAGCATTCGTTTAAACGCTCTCATGCTGAAGGAAGCTGGAAAGAGACTAGGACTTTAGCACCCCATCACCAGCCTTGTCACCCTGGCAGGAGGGGGTGAGGAGAGAGAGAGAGAGAGAGAGAGAGAGAGAGAGAGAGAGAGAGAGAGAGAGAGAGAGATGAGGAGGGCATTTATCTGTGTAGCACTGACGTTTTCTCTGGGCCCTTATCATGGTGTTTTTAGCTCACACACTTCCAAGGTATCAATTCGAGGCAGTCAACGAAACTTTTTGAGCTGAACTTGGTTCAGAATCCGGACACAAATGCTTACCTGCTGACATTCTTCTCCAGAATGCCGGAGGGGTCTCACGGGGCCCCGGACTATAACCTGGCTCTTTCTTATCCCTCTAGTGAAGCCTGCTGTCGACACTAAACCTCCCATGGCACACACCAACCACATTTTAAAGCTGAGCAAACTACAGGTATTTCTTCTCCCATTTGCACCTGCACTTCCCTCCGTTTCCTCCATGTCCCGAGTCCCTGGGTGATACAGACACCCTCAGTGGCTAACTGAAAGGTGGGCAGTTGGGGCGGGGGAAGCACCGCAGAAGAGAGGCCTGGTGATAGACTTCTGGAAAATTGGCCATGGGCCATCCCATGGGGCCCCTTTCTACTTTAACACCCCACGGAGCCCGAGGGGGCGGGACAGGAACAGCATGGCTGGCTGGCTGCCAGCTCTAGCCTAAAGAGATCCAGGTTTGGGAGGTTTCTGAGTGCCCGCCCTGGTGGCCTAGTGGTTATGCATCGGACTGTGATGACCCACCAGGTTAGCAGTTTGAAACCACTGGCCATTCTGGGAGAAAGACAAAGATACCAATCCCATAAATGGTGACTGTCATGAAATTCACCGGGGCAGTATTAGCCGGTCCCATCGGGTGGCTATGCATGCATTGGCAGTGAGTTTGGCCATCTAACCCAAAGATTCGTGAATAGACCTCACCCCCCTCCTCAGGACTCCAGATTTCTTAGCCGCTCATCTCCGTCTCTGAGGGGACCTTCAGAGAGCCCCCTTTACTGCCTCCCCCGGAGATGAGTGGTGCTAATCACTGTGTGTTCAAATAGCTGCGATGGGCTTTCTTACCAGGGTGAACAAAAGAAGATCGACAAAATTGAATATGAAAATAAGCAACTGTGTCAGAAAATCGCTAATGCCCACCGGGGCCCTGCCAAGGTGGACTGTTGGAACGAGTATTTTTCTAAAAGGTAGTGTTCTCCCTCCTCTCCTTTCCCCAAAGCCCCCGCCGCTGGTGGCGTTTCAATGCGAGGATCCCACAAAGGAGAGAAAAACGTAAGAGGCGTTATCTTGAGGGAATGCAATGAGACCTGCTGTGGAGGGTGGAAACTGCCAGCCCCGGCCCCTTGCTGTGTCTCTGAAGGGTGATGGCAGCTCTTCGAAGCTGCAGTTTGTCCCAAGAATGGAGTCCTAGCTGGAGTCCCAGTCGGCGTGTGTCGAAATTTGTAAAAGGATGATCCAGCATCGGTAGCATCTGTTTCTCAAGTGTTTCCTGGGAGATACTCCAGGCCTGGTGGCAGAGACTTTAGAACAGGCGTTGAACTGCGGCCTGCGGGCCACATGCGGCCCGCCGAAGACTTTTACCCAGCCACTGGCTGTTTTGCTGCCGCTGCCTGTCCTGCATAGCAGCCGATTCACCCCGGGCCCGCAGTGAATTTGTTCATAGTTTGTTTTGTTTTTTAACTATAGTCCGGCCCTCCAACAGTCTGAGGGACAATGAACTGCCCCCCTGCTTAAAAAGTTTGAGGACCCCTGCTCTAGGACAAAGCAGGGTCAAGAATTTAGTGGGTGAGTCTGTATGGGTGTGGATGGAGTATCCGGATGCCGGTCTATATACTGAAAGGGGGGGTCAGAGCCATTTGTGTTGTAGCCCCCGCCCCCCTCCTGTGTAGATCACTTACCCAGCGATTCTCGGTCTGGGTTTTACATGACAGCCACCCGGGACCCAGCCCAGGTCCCACCCCAGACTACCAAGTAGACTCTTCTAGTTGGGCACAGCCCGTAGCGAATCACTGACCGCAACCCACTGACTCTTTGCCTGTTTCGACAGCCAGGTACAGCCAGGTAGCCTGAGGTTCGGGGAGACAGTGTGCCCCCCACCCCGAGGCAGCCTGCAGATCCAGAGGTCATGACTTCCTCTTGCTTCCCAGAAGAGCTCTGACTTCTTCACCCATCTCAGGCTTTTGTGTCTTTCAGCTTAAACCGAGAAACAAGGAACCGGGAGCTCGTGAGGATCACCGTGGAAAACCAGGGCATCCTGAAGAGGCTTGGTGACCGCAAACCCCACTACGAACGCAGGACAGCCGAGATAGACTGGCAGGCACGTGGGCACTGTTGTTCCCGAGCACACACGAGGCTCCTGGGTTTAGCGGGGGGAGAGTCTAAGGAGGGGCAGATCACGTGAAACGCAATTGTTCAGAGGAAATCCACCTGGAGCCAGCCGCGGGAACGCCGGGAGCAGACCATCAAGCAAATAGCTCGCAAAATCCCCTTGGTAGCAAAGCTGTTAGGTGTCAGTGTCAGAGACTAGTTTCTAGCTCCGTCTCGTACCCCTTCATTCTTTGTGCCGGGCTTGCTGCACAAGCAGAGGATGGGCTTGGTGGGTTTGCTTTGTGTAGGGTAGCCCTTCGAGAAGCAGGGCGGAGGGGAGCCAGCTCTGGTGTTTGAAATATTTCTGACCCCTGGCTTTGGTCCGTAAACCCTTTCTTGTTACCTCTGGGATGGCCAGCTTCATCTTTTGCCCCCCTGCTCTCTGGTGTTGACGTAAATCGATCTTTCTCTCTCTCTCCCTCCCCCCCCCCCACTTTAAGAATTCAAGGCGCTACATCAAAAATACAACGAGGTATCTTCTCTCCCGAGATGAATAGGTATGTCTTCATGCAGCTGCTCCTGACACCAGAACATCGGCGTCCTCGCTGCACAAAAGCCCCAAGAACCGTATCGATGGGGAGCCAGGGGCCCGGTTAAGGGGGGGCATTTTGCTCTTTTTGTATAAGATTGGCCGTCCAGCCAGGGACTGAGAGCAAGTTCTCTTCCTGTCCTTGCTTGTAGAACAAGGGGAGGGTATTGTCTTTTGTCATCAGTTGGGCCATTTTCTCATTTGGTTATCAACTTTTTTTTTTGGGGGGGGGGGCATCACTGCCCTCCGGTGGTGGGAGTAGGAGGCCCAGCCCCACTGCTGGAATTGAACCTCCGTCCCAGTGGGCCACAGTCCCGCGCACAACCACTACGGGGCTCAGCCCAGTTATCAACTTTGAGAAGTGATTGGTTCCCATTGGACGTACACATTTCTTCCTGGCTTTAATGTGGGGCCAAGGTGATAGACGACTGGTTTCCGTGATGATTCCTTAGGACGGCCAGGGTGGCTTTTGTAACACCGTTAGGGCTGACTGTGTTTTGTTTGAGGGCTGGGGGACAAATGGACATCCAGGCTTTCCAAAGGACAGTGCTACACACTAATGTTTTCCCCCTCTACCCTCCCACCGCCAATGCAAGGTTTGTCACCATGGGAAGAATCTGAGAAGGCCCTAGGATTTCTTAGCTGCTTAGAATCTCAAGACACTGCCAAATGGCTGAGTGCTCAATCTTAGGATGCGACAATAAAACTTAGAACATAAAATGAGTCCGGTCCATTTAAGACAACCTCCTGCAGTTGACTGTGAAGGGGACTAAACAGGGTGTATGTTCTTACCCCGAACTGGAGCCAGAAAGAGATGGAGAGATGCCAGGGGTGTTTCTAGGTGAGGTTCCTGGAATGAGGGAGGGAGACAGAGAAACAGTAGAGTGAGAGACAACACTTTACCAGAGGTCCTCAAACAACGGCCCGCGGGCCACATGTGGCCTGCCAAGATGTTTTTGCCCACATTTTGCCCGTGTTCTGACATTCATCCAGCCTGCAGGGTGTTTTTGCCGCGGCTGCTGTCCTGCTTACCAGCCGACTCATTCAGGGCCAGGAGTGAATTTGTTCATAGTTGGATTTTTTTTTAAAACTATAGTCCGGCCCTCCAACAGTCTGAGGGACAGTGAACTGGCCCCCTGTTTAAAAAGCTTGAGGACCCCTTAAACATCCATTATCACCATCATGGGGGGAAGAAAAGCTTGAGGGAGAGGGTCCAGCCACAAGTCCAACTCTGTCAAAAAGACGCCAAGAAAGCACATGACAATGTTAAGGGTCAGACAGCACGGAGGACAGATGCCGTGAGAGTGGAGCCTTCGTGGGTGGACAAGACTGGAGAAGAATGCTTTGTGGAAATGTCCATGCACTCTCTGCACTTACAGGACGGCAATAGTAAAACTGCCAAAATGATCTAAAAACACGGCGAGACAATGTCGCTTGGGTTTGCCTGCTGACTGGAGTCTGACTCTTTTCCCACCTACTAATTTCGATATAAGAATGGATCCGTGGGAAGTACAAAGCAATGTACAGGGAGGGTCTCCTGCAGCGTTCACCCAGCCTTCCCCGTGGTGACATCACCCCTAAGCCTACAGCAAAAGCATACCGGGAAATCGACATCAGTGCACCTCGTAGCCCATACCTCCAAAGCTACCCGTTTTTTTAAAAATAAAATTTATTGTAAGCTTGTCAATTTTACCAGTCTGGATGCATTCATTTGTGCTGTGTGTGTATAACTCTCTGTGATTTTATCACAAGTGTAGCCACCCCCACACCACCTCTATTAGCCACAGCCATTCCCGTCCCTGCCCCTCCCTAGCCCCTAACAATCACCCATCTGCTTTCCATCTTTACAATTATGTTCATCAGAAATAACTATAAATAGAATCATGCACTATGTCTCCGTTTGAGCTGGGCCTTCCCTCTTGCCCTTGACTCCCCACCCATTCAACATTACTTCCCTTTTGGTTCATCTAAGTCAGTGGTTCTCAAGCTTCCTAAGGCCACCACCCTTTCATAACAGTTCCTCATGGGGTGGTGACACCCCCACCCCCCACCCCTAAAATTATTTTCGCTGCTACTTCATCACTGTCATTTTGTTACTGTTATGAACCGGGTGACCTCTGTGAAAGGACAGTTCCACCCCCAAAGGGATCTGGACCCAGTCTGTGATGTCTTTTCATCCTCTTGACCAGGGCAAAGTTCTTTCACTCTGATGACGTGCAGTTTGCTGATGGACCTGTTGCTCATCTGGACCATATCCATGTTAATAGGCTAGTCGTGACATTATACTATAGATTTGCAAAATGTAATCGTGGAGGCGGGAATTGGATGCGGAGCACACGGGATGTTCTCTATCTGCATGTGACTCTATAATCGTCTCACCACAAAAAACTGAATTAAATCGGTATGTCCAAACATGAATGAATTATAGCTCCTGATCAGTTAAAAGAACCCCCCATTCTTTAGACACCCGGGCTAGAAATTTGGGGGGGGGTGACCCTTTTCCTTCCCATCCTTCCTCCCTCCCTCCCCGTGGTGGGGGTCCTGTGCTGTCGAGTGCACGTAAGGCAAGATCATTGTCAGGACACCCATCATCAGGTCTTTTCCCCACCGGAGCCTCTGGGCTGCATACGGAAGAAAACTGACCTTTTGGTTACCAGGCAACCACCAGGAAGGCAGCAAGGACTGGGGCGCAATCACTGTGAGAACGACACGACACGGGCTGGCAGTGCTTTGTTCTGTGACAGTCACTCTGAGGGGGAACCCGTAGGCAGCCCTCACAACAGCCGCAGGGAGGGAAACTGCAGAAGTCCGACCCCTGACTCTCTGCATGTGCCCTCATCGACCATTCAGGCCCTGGCGAGTTACCTGGTCTCACTGACACCAACGTATGCCCCTGTCACGGGTTTAGCATCTCCAAGGACGGGCCACTCCTTGCAGGAGCCTCAGCGTTGACAGTGGCGTGCTAGGCCCCCTGGGACGCCTCCATT
>PVJH01027287.1:0-28908 GCA_004026705.1 Nesogale talazaci | reverse complement strand
AGGTCTTCTTTCATTAGTGTTTAATGTAGCAAATCTGTTCTTGAGATGTTTTGAAATTCTGATGGGATGGACTTATGGTTGTATTTTTGCTTTCATGATCTTGTTTTAATTTTCTTCAACTACAACTGAATTTACATTTGAGCAATTGATGATTTGTTCCACAGTCAGTCCTTGGCCTGGTCTTAGCTGCTTATATTGAACATCTCCATCATTTCTTTCCATTAATGAGGTCAATTTGATTTTTGTATATTCAATTTGGAGAAGTTTATTTGTATACTTGCTGTTTGTGTTGCGGAAAAGGTATTTTCTTTTGTTGTTGTTGTTTGGCAGTGGTTGTTTTATTTTATTTTTCCAATGATTTGATTGGGGGCTCTTACAGCTCCTATAACATTCCATATATCATTTGTATCAAGCATATTTGTACACATGTTGCCATCTTCATCTCCAAATATTTTCTACTTGAGCCCTTGGTATAAGCTCCTTTTATCCCCTCCTTTTTTTAAAATAAATCATTTTATTGAGGGCTCATACAAGTCCCATCACAGTCAATACATATGTCAATTGTATGCAGACCACATTTGCACACTGATCTGGTATCAAGCATCAAAGAACTAAAAATTGTGTCATTATAATGAGGGGAATTGCAGATTGGGGACCCAAAGCCCATCAGTACATGAAGCGACATCCCCTTATAGAGGGGTTGCAGGGAGGAGATGAGCCAGTCAAGGTAGAGTGCAGTAACAAGAAAATGTGCAATTTTCCTCTAGTTCTCAAAGGCTTGCTCCCACCCACTATCATGATACCAATTCTACCTGATAAATCCAGCTAGGCCAGGGAATGTACACTGGAACTGGAAACATGGGGAATTCAGGATAGATGATCCCTTCAGGACCAGTGGTGGGAGTGATGATACCTGGAGGGTGGAGAGAGGGTGGAGTAGAAAGGGGGAACCAATTTTAGGGATCTACATATAACCTCCTCTCTGGGGTATGGACAACAGGGAAGTGAGTGAAGGGACACATCAGACAGTGTACGATATGAAAAAGTAATAACAATTTATAGATTATTAAAGGTTCATTGGGGACAGGGAGTAAGGAGGGAGGTACTGGGGACCTAAGTCGAGGGACAATGTCTCAAGAGTGATGATGGAAAAGGTATTTTCTGTGAATAAGTCACTGTTGTTAAAAAGTTCTATCATATCATCTCCAGACTCGTTTTTATCACCAAGACATTACTTCCACTCACTATTCCTTTCTCTTTGTTTCTGACTTTTGCATTCAATTTGCCAATTATTATCACTGCATCTCGATTACATGTTTGATCAATTTCAGACTGAAGGCATTGGTAGAATTCTTTACACTAGCTATGATGGTAGGTGCTTACATTTGAATAATAGTTGTATTGAATGGATTTCCTCAAGGGACAATAAATATAATCCTATTACAAATAGTATTCTAATTTAAGATAGATTTTTAAATATCTTTTTTGATGATTTATACAACACCATTCCTCTTGGTTGTGTCACCTCCTGCATAGTAAACAATATGATTTTCTGATTTAAAGTGACCAATGCCAGTCAATTTCAGCATACCCATGCCTTGCATATTGAGCTTTATGCATTTCATTTCATTTTAGATTACTTCCAAATTTTCTAGATTCATAATTTGTACCTTTCAAGTTCTAATTATTAGTAGATTTTGCAGCAGTTTCTTCTCATTTGTGTCATTCCCCAAGAGCAAATCCTGAAGCCTTCATTAGGCTTTACTCCATTCATGTCACATGGTATCATGTCCATTCATGATACCAATTCTACCTGATAAATCCAGTTAGGCCAGGGAATGCACTGGAACCGGAAACATGGGAAATTCAGGATAGATGATCTCTTCAGGACCAGTGGTGGGAGTGGTGATACCTGGAGGTCTACTCTACTTAGAGGAAGCAGAAAGGTAGCTCACCCTAAGCAATAGTTTAATTTTAAATGCCTTCAGATCCGAGAAGCCCGTTCTCTGGAACTATCACCAATAAAGTTCCGTTTCTATTTTTTTGGCCTTCAGCATCAGACAAGGTTTCCATGCTATGCATAAGGTTTTTGGCATCTACTTTTTGCAAGTGGGATTCCAATTCCTTCTAATCACTTTGTTGACCCTGCTGGAATTTGAAACACGACTGATGATGTACCTTCTAGCATCAGAACAACACACAAGTCACCACAGTACAACAAACTGATGGACAAGTGATTATATAGATATTTTAAAACTATATAAGCCATGTGTATATATGTAGTTTGAGGGAGGCAGAGAGATTTATTTCAACAAATTGACTCAAATTTCTCAAGAGACTGTCTCAAGACAAGGGAGAGCTCATATTCTGATGATGATCCAGATGTAGTCTTTAGCAAAACATCCAGAGAGCTGTACTAGCTATTCATGTATATTAGATGCAAGTCACCCCTGAAGAAACATTTTTCAAACCATTTGAGTGCTTATAGTATATCTCATCATGAAGGTACTTTGATACTAGATCATAATAACTTCCATGTCACTGCGACTCATTGCTCAGTCAAATGTACACACAATCCTAAAAATTATAATCTTAATAGTATTTTAACTGATCTTTCATGTCTTCCATGACCTGGTTCTTTAATAGAAAAATATGCTAAATATTCCCCAACAGTCACCAAAAGCAATTTGAAGTTTATCAGTCTTAAAGACAATGTGGTATGATCTTATATCTACTTATAGATATAGGGGTATATAAAGATATATGTATATATCGATGTATATATAAATAGATGCAGAAACAAATGGGTGGCTTGAATTTTCTTAAACCTTTTGTACTACCAGTTTTTATGAGTATGCTTTTTAAGTGGATAGTTTTTAAATTCCTTCATTTCTGCTTTGCTTAACTCTTTCATAAGTTCACCTTGACTAAACAATTGAGTTCATTGTTTTGCAAATTTTATGAGTTCAACAGGTATCATTGAACATTTTCTAAATATGAGACTCAATGTCTTATACAATTTTTTAACAAGCAAATAAGTCTTAATCTCTGGAATCTTTCTTAATGTAGCTCCTGGTCAACTTCAGGACGATATCCAAATATCAGACAAGGACTTTCCTGATCTGGTGTCTGCATGCCTGTGACAGTCATGTGCTTATATTAATTTTATGATTGAAATGTAAGGGTGGAGTCTAGCCTGTTAATCTGGAGATAGCCATTGAGTAGCCAATGAGGCCTCTATGTGGGCATGGCTTTCTCCTGAGACTTTGGGAAATCTCACAATATTTCCCTTGTGAAGATGAGAAGCTACTTTCCCCAGTGGTTGGGAGTTAGTCTTAGAGACGATGAATCATGGACAAGACAAGATGACAGCATCCAAGAAACTGGAGGAACTGGCGGAGAGACCACACGGCTTTGCCCTGATGGAGCCAGACCTCTGAAGCTGGAGCCTCTGCAAGCGATGAGTTGATTCTGCCATCACGGGATGCTGTTGATGGACCCTGAGCCCTGGAAGCAAGGAGCCATGGGGAGACCCCTGCCAATTCCGGTATTCTGAACCCACTGACCTGTGACTTCGTGAGTCAGAAGGAGACTTTATTGACTGACTTTGGGTATATGGGTTAATATCAGACTATGACTTTGGACTGGACTCGGCTGAGATGTTTTCTCAATGTCCTGTTCCTCTTGTATATAAACCTTTTCCTTATTTTCATATGCGTGTCTATGAAATTTTTTCCTCTGGTCTACCTGGACTAACACAATGCCCATCACAATAACTTTATTCATTTCAAACTGCTGGCTTCCCTGAAAACTCAGCAGGATTTCAATGGACATCAAAACTTTATTGTGATAATCCTTTTACCTAGATAATTGCTTCTTTTCCTACCACCCTTCATTTTCACATCACCTTGTATATTCTTATTTTTCTGTTAACCTTTAAAATTCAGTGTAGGTGTCACCTCCTCTGATGTAATCTCTTCATATCCTATGAATGATTTATATCATGTTGTTGTCATTCTTAGGTATCAGCAAGTTAGTTCTGACTCATATGCACAACAAAAGAAAACAATGCCCAGTTCTGTGGCATTATCATGTGTGTTCCAATACTTGGTCTGTTATTGCAGGCACTGTATCGCTCCATCTTCCTGGAGACCTTTCTCTTTTTCATTCTTCCTCTATTTCCTAAGCATGAAGTCTTCTCCAGGAACTGGTATCTCCTGGTCACATGTCCAAAGTTAGTCATATAAAGTCTTGCCACCATCGCTCTAATGACCTCTCTGGCTGTATTTCTTCCAAGACAGATTTGTTTGAATACTTTCAGTATTCTTCTCCAGCACCATAATTCAAATGCATCAATGCTTCTCCAGTCTTCTTTTTACTCACTGCATGACATCCATAAGCATATGAGGTGATCAAAAATTACATGGCTTGGGTTAGATACATCCCAGCCCTCAAAGTAACCTCCCTGATTTATGCAGCAAAGTTATCCCACTTATGCAGCAAAGTTATCCAACGCAAAGCGTCATTAGGTTTCTTCATGGCTGCTTTCATAACCACTGACTGCGGATCCAAATAAGACGAAATCCTTGACAGCATCAGTCTTTTCTGCATTTGTCATGCTCTAACCTATGGCTCCTGATGGGAGGATTTTGTCTTGGTTAAACAAATTAGTAATCTACATTAAAGCCTGCAATCAAGCCCTCATTTTCATCAAACAACATTGTGCCATCTGCCAATAGCAGGTTGTTAATAAGCTTTTCTACAATCTTGATACAACATTCTTCTTCATATAACCCAGCTTCTCTGATTAGATTCTAATACAGTAATGCTAACTTGCCATGAAACATGCTAGGGGTCTACATTTAAATGACAACTATAAGCTTCTTGATGGCAGGGGACCATATTTTAGTTCATCCTAAAATTCTTGAACAACATCATGACACAAGTGATATGCAATAAACAGCAAATGGAAAACCGCTTTACTGTACAAAATTTACTTTCTTAAGAATTTGTACATATTACGTATTGCCTAGAGTTGATTCTGATGAACCATGGCCATGTAAGGCAGTGTAGATTTGCTCCACTGAGTTTCTGAAGTTGTAAATCTTAAAAGAAGCAGACTCTTACATTTTTCTTCTCTGAAACAACTGGAAGATTCAAAGCATCAATTTTTCTGTTAGCAAACAAATGCATTACCACTGTGCAATATGAGTCCCTCCCAATGCTATCTTTATAACCAAATGCTATCGTTCCCTCTTATCCTGACCCGCATTCTCTCTATATCCTTTAACTTCCTGGTCCACCCTTTCTTCTTAGAAATCCTCTCTTCCTTTGTTTCCACGACAACATACTTTTCTTGTATTCTTCTGGCTCCTTCAATTATTCTTTTGTTTTTTTAATTGATCATTCTAGTCCTTAAAACAAAAAAGAAAAGAATATATAAGTGAATAAAACAAGTGGATAGCATCAACTTCATCCCAAATTATGATAATAGGATGTGTCCTAGATCCATGAGTAATACAAGTTTACAATTTCCTATATACCTCAAGGATTGTGATTCAAATACATCTTAGAGGAAAAAGTAGAATAATAAATGTGACAGTCAAGAAAGCCCTGTACAGTCAATCTGCTTTTGATGTCACCATTTAACTCTTTCAAAAATTTCAAACTCTCTGGTCTTGAGTTGATTTTCACACATAGACACCTACCCTCTAAAATATTGATAGTTTCCAAAATTAGGCTTCACACTACACTTTTCATGGCTCCAATGATTCTCCTACTCATATAAGCAGATGCTAGATAAGGCTCTGAAGCTAGTTAAGATTGATACTCAATTTCAAACTTATCTTGGTCATGTTGTTGCTTGGTCCCATTGACTCCATTCCAACCCATAGCGACCCTATGCACAATACAAGGAAACACTGCATGGTTCGGAGTCAACGTCATAATTACTCCTATACCTGAGCCCATGGATGCAGCTGCTGTGCCCACCTGTCTCATCGAGGATCTCCCTTTTATTCAGTGCTACCTCCACTTGCCTACACATGATGTCCTTTTCCAGGGACTGCAATATGTCTGAAGTATGTAAGAAGAAGTCTTCTCATTCTTGCCTCTAAGAAGCACTCTAACCTTACTACTTCCAATACATATCTTGCTCATAAGCAAAGATAAAATGTACTACGGGAAACCCAGATGAGAATATCTAAAAATATTATTTATTTTTTTGACAAGCCCTCTTTCCAATACCATGAATATATGTGTACACAAAACCACACATTCAAATATTTCTACTTTTAACAATGCTTATTTGGGTTATAATTCCCATGTTTCTACTATAATGCATTGCAAAACACTTAGCATATACTTCTTCAGTATTCTCTAACTTCTTGCAAAAAGTAAATTGAATATGTTTGCCAAATCAACTATATGACTCCTTACTGTATACACACATATGACCATGTATATATAACATTATATCTTTGTATGTATATATATCATTATATAAAATATGTAAGCCCTGTAAGAAAGTTCAGTAAATACTGTCATAAACATTTTAGCTATATCAGATGATTCCAAGAGTTTTTCACTTCCAAGAAATTAAAAATCTTATAATTGCTGCTAAAGAAACATTATATCATCCTGTTTCATTATCTCATCCTTGAAGTAACTGTCAGATTGGTTTTTATTTTTCCAGTGTTTTAAAATTGATTAAGTATAAAACATGATAATAATTAAGCATAAAGAATAAAAAACTGAACATGTAGATATGTTTGTAGTGATTTACTTAGTTCAGAAAATGGAACCCTGGTGGCATCGTGGTTACACATTAGGCTACTAACTGCAAGGTCACCAGCTGCTCCATGGGAGAAACTTGAAGCTTTTACTCCCACGATGAGTTCTCATTTCAGTAAGCCAAAGGGTCAGTTTCCCCCTGTCACATAGCATCCCTGTGAGTTCAATCAGCTCTATAGCATGAGGTTTTAGTCCTAGTTTAGAAATGGATGAAATTCACCTAATTATAATACAAGTCATGTATTGGGGGATATATAAGCTGATAAATAGAGAATTTGAATATGAACTATATTCTCAGTCAATACATCTTTTTAATCCGTTTTCTGTTGCACCAATTATGGGATTTACCTAGTTATCTCTAATTGCAACAGCTTTCTAACTGGCTCCTGTCTAAGTTTCATGGTTTATCTCCCTATAGCACAGCATAGAACCTTTACTTCTCTAGCTTAAAAATCCTCAATGACTATCTCTATGTGGGCTTTTCACAATCCAACAGCAGTCTATCTTTCTATCAAAGTGGATGGTGAAATTCATTGAGAGTCAAATGTGAGAACTATGAGGCTATGAGAAGGAAGATGCTCTGAGCATGTGAGACATTGCTAATAATACCTAGCATTTGAGCATTTACTAAGTGTTAGATACATTGTTTGTGATGGTCCTCAAAATAAACCTCTGAGATGATGATGATGATGATGATGATGATTGTCATATTATAGAGCAACAAAAAGTAAGGGACCCCCAAATTAAACGATTGTCCCAAAGTCCTCCAGTTAGTAATGAACAAAGCTGGAAGCTCAAATATAGGGACTTTAGCTCTGTATACTGGGATATTAAACATACATCATACTTTTGCATATGAAGAAATGTTTTCTGAGCCCATCTAGCTCTCAGATTATTGTTGATGTAAGTTCCAACTATTCAGTTTCAATTCAATCTGACCCCATGTAGAACAGAAAGAAATATCTCACAATTCTACACCTTTCTCATGAATGCTGCTATGTTTGAGCCCACTGTTGCATGCATTTTGTCAATGCATTTCATTGAAGGACTTTCTCCCTACACCCCCATTACCCTCTACTTTACTGAGCACATTCTTCCCTGAGACTGGGCTCTCCTGACATCATTTCCAAAAGTATGTAAGACGGAGTCTCACCGTTCTTGCCTAGACGGAGGAGCATTCTGACTGAATTTCTTGCAAGATCTTACAGACTGTGCTTTTGGAAATCTATGGTCCTTTAATACTCTTCACCAACACCATAGTTCAAATGCATTGATTTTTCATTGGTTTTCTTTATTCACTGTGTAACTTTCACATAAATATGAGGTCATTGAAAATGCCATGTATGACTTGGGTCAGGCACACCTTAACATTCAAAGTAGCATCCCTGCTCTTCAATACTCTAAAAAGGTCTTGTGCAGCAGACTTACCTCATACGATATGTCATTGATCTCTTGATTGCTGCTTACATGAGCATATATTGTGGATCCAGGTAAGACAAAATCCTTAATAATGTCAATCTTTTCTCTATTTATTGTGATCCTACTTATTCAACAAGTTGTGAGGATTTTGGTCATCTTTACAGTGAATTGTAATCTATACTGAAGGCTACAGTCCTTGATCTTCATTACAAAGTGCTGCAAGTAAATTTGTGTTGCCTGCATATCACAGGTTGTTTATATGCTTTCCTCTATCCTGGTACCATATTCTTCTTTATATCATCCTACTTCTTTGATTATTTTCTCAGCTAGAGATTGTAGTAAATTTGATTCTTGTGTAATTCATCTGTTGAAGTTCACATGTTTAGTTGTCTTTTGTATTGTTGAACAATGATATTTGCAATGAAGAAGTCATTGAACTTACAAAATTCTATCACTAAGATCATATTCCAAGCTCTGTACTTTCCTCTTTGTTTCCAACTTCTGCATTCAAATTGCCAATGATTATAAGTGTCTATTGATTGAATGTTCAATCAATTTCAGACTAAGGACTTAGCTAGATTCCTTCAATTTCTGCATCACTACTTTTAGCTATTCGTGCATAAATTTGAATAATCATTGTATTGATTTGATTTACACAAATAACGATAGATATTATCCTATTACAAGCAGTATTGAACTTCAAGATAGTTCTTGAAATATCCTTTTTGATGATGAATATAATACTATCCCTGTTGATTGTGTCATTTCTGGCATAGAAAACCATATGATTATCTGGTTCAAAATGGCCAATGCTAGTTCATTTCAGCTCACTAATATCTAGATATTAATTTTTTCATTTAATTTTGATGACTTCATTTTCCTAAATTCATACTTCATACACTCGAAGTTCTAATTATTGACTAATGTCTTCAGCTGTTTCTCTTCATTTTGAATTATGCCCCACCAATAACTGAAAGTCCTGAAGGCTTTAATCCCACAGGTTTACTTGATCTGCATCATTGTAGTCAACTCTACTTTGACAAAGCAGCTCTTCATCAGTCATTTCTTGAATGTCTTCATAACCATGGTCCTTAAACTCTCTCTGACAATGTTCTGATTATATTCATTATGTTTTCAGTAACTGAAAATGTTTACAGGATAGTCATAGGTTTTTCAGTGACTAACTCCTTGGAAGCAGACAATCTATTCCTTCTTCATAGTCAACAACAAACTGTCCCCTTTTGTCCCAAGAATGCCATTCACTACTGGCACAAAAAGAGATGTTAATAATTTGAAGTTAACTCTGAGCACCTCCATAATTTAATTTCTTTCAGCTTAATTTGACCTTCCAATTTAGGAATTGATAACTTGAGTCAGTCCCTGGTCCAGTTTTAGTTGCTGATATTGATCTTTTACATTGTGTTGCCCACAGATGTTTTCAAGATGATGTCTGTGTATTCCATCTGGGGAAGTCCATACAAATAGTCACCTTTTGTGTTTTTTAAAATGGTATTTTCTATGAACAAATCACCGATTTTGCAAAATTCTATCATGCAATCTCCATATTTTCCAATACCTGCACCTCTCTCTTTGTTTCCAACTCTTATATTCCAATCACCAATAATTATCAATGCATTTTAATTGCATGCTTAATAAATTTCCAACTGAAATCATTGGTCAAATTCTTTAATTTTTTAATCACTAGCTTTTGAGACTAGTGCATAAATTTGAGTAATATTTACATTAATGGGATTTACTTGAAGGTGAATATATGCAATCTTATCACAGACAGCATTGCACTTCTGGAACTTGGAGAACATTCAAGAACAGATTTGACTCATTCAATACTAATGACAGAAAACCTGATGAACTATAGGAAGGTATCAAGACCACCATCCAAAAAAGCAAAAGGTTACTAAAAAGAGGAAAGAAATAAAAGATCAAAGTGGATGTCAGAAAAGACTCTGAACCATGCCCTAATTGCAAAGGCAAATGGAAAAAAAGTTGAAGCCAAAGTGCTGAATAGAAATTTTCAAAGGAAAATTCATGAAGACAAAAACAAAAGTGAAAATGAAATATACAGAAGCCTAGAATTAGAAAAAACAAAAGGGAAGAACATGTGTAGAATATCTGAAACTGAAAGGAATCAAGAAAAATTTCAAACTTCAATTTGCACATCTTGAAAAATTCTGTGGGAAAAATATTGCATGATACAGGAAACCTCAAAAGAAGATGGAATGAATATACAGAGTCCTGTACCAAAAAGAACTAGTCAATATTTCACCACTTATGAAAGTAACATATGAGCAGTAACCAAGGGGGGTGAAGGAAGAAGTTCAAACTGCACTGAATGTGTTCATTTAAAAAACTTTCAGAATTGAAGAAATTTCAAATGAAATGTTTTAGCCCCAGAAGAAGTAGTGAATCCACTCACTTGTCCATGCCAGAAAATTCTGAAAGACAGCTGGTTGGTCAACTTACCGAAAAAATTCCACACTTTCCAATGTAATAAAATTTCATTACAAAAAAAAAATGGGTAACCCATTAGAATTCTCAAACTACAGAACAATATCATTGACATTGCAGGCAAGTAAAATTTTGCTTAAGATCATCCAACAACTGTTGCAGGTGTACATTTACAGGGAACTTCCAGATTTTCAGGCAAGGTTTAGAAGTAGATGTGGAATAAGGGATGTCCTTGCTGATATCAGGTGGATCATAGCTCAAAGGAGAAAATAACAGAAAGATATTTACTTGTGTTTCAGTAGTATGCAAAGACATTTAAATATGTGGACTATAATAAACTATTAATAAACTTGAGAAGAATGGGAATTTCAGAACACTTCATTGTGCTCATGAAGAATTTGTATATGGAGTCAGAGGCCGTTATGTGAACAGAACTAGGGCATATTTCAGAGGTAAAATCAAGAAAGGTTTGTGTTATGGTTATATCCTCTCACCATATGTGCCCTGTCTGTATGTTTAATAAACCATCAAAAAACTTGGTTTATATGAAAAAGAATGTGGTGGGGAGGCGGGTGAAAAAAAAAGAGAAAGGATGTGGCATCAGGATTGGAGTAAGGCTTATAAAACTGTGACACGTAGATGGCACAATGTTGCTTGCTAAAAGTAAGGAAGAGCTGAAGCACTTAGTGATGAAGATCAAGGATATAACTTCCAGTCTGGATTGCAACTCAATGTAAAGAAGACCAAAACCCCATAGATGAATCAACAGGCGATATCACAATAAATGAAGAAAAATGCGAAGCTGTCAAAGATTGTCTTGTTTGTATCCACAATCAATGCTCATGGGAGCAGTGGTCAAGACTTCCAAAGATACATTGCTTGTGTAAATCAGCTGCACCTAGATCTCTTCCGAGTATTGAAAAGCAAGAATTTTACTTTGAGAGCTAAGGTACACCTGACCCAAGGCATGATATTTCCCATTACCTTCACATGTACATGAAGTTGAATACTGAATAAGGAGGATCATAGAAGAATCGCTGCATTTGAATTACATTGTTGGTGAAGAGCAATGACAGTATCAGGTACTGTTAAAAGGATAAGCAAATCTCTCTTGGAAGAAGAAAGGCCAGAGTGTACCTTAGAGGTAAAGATGGCAAGACCTCATCTTATGTACTTTTGACATGTTGTCAGGAGAGACCAGGCCCTGGATAAAAACATGTTTGCTCAAGTGAAAAGGCAGTGGATAAATGGAAAGGCCTCAAAGGGATAGAATGACAAAGTGACTTCATCAATGAATTTAGGAATGGGAACAATTGTGAGACTTGTACAAGACAGTGCAAGGTCTCATTGTGTTGTTTATGCTTTGCTATGAGTTGGAGGTGACCAGATGTCACCTAAAAAAAATAGTGAACATTTATTGAAGGCTAATTACTTATCAAGCACTGTACCATGAACTATGAATGGCGATTCTCCTTTAACCCTTGGAAAAAAACCCTGAATGTATTATATATATACATATATCATTTAATACCCCTTCGCAATAAGGAGATGGTGGCTGAGGACACCAGTGTACCTTACTCACAGCTACTTGTGCAACCATTACAGCTACTCAGCATATCCTGTCATTCTGACTCTCAAACATGTCCTGTAAATGTTAGTTGATTTAGTAGTAAACAATGTGGTCTTTCTTTTGAAAAGCTTGCTTTTGACAGGTATCATCTTAAGCTAACAATTAAGTTATTTTCACTGTGGTCAACAGGTTCTCAATAAATAATACCAACCATCTCCTTACCCCTGTCTGGTTCACGTCAAATGTATCGACAAAAGCCAGGGCTAACTCCATCCTTCTCTGCAACCTCCCTCCACTTATTGCAAACATCCCCTACTGTTGGACTCACTCCAGCTGTTTCAGAATGTGTGTTTTCAGGTCAGTTCTGGGTTTTTAACCCAGAACATATATGATAGGCAGGTATTGTAGGTATGGAAATCTCCCTCTTAGGTTCTCAGCTCTCTACCACTCCCCAAGCCCTTTGTTTTGACAGGGAAAGGCACTTTGGGAATCCTTTCAGGATACTAGGACCACATTAGTTCTGCCATTGGCAGGCATTGCACCCGAAGACAGTCAGCACTCATTGTGAAGATTGCTTCAGACAAAAACCTACAGATAGAAGGGAAAGGTAACCATTTTGAAGAGAGCAAGTAGTCACTAAACTTGGGTGAAAACTTTCCAAACTCACTATCTTACTGTCAATTCCAGACTTGGAGGAATAAGCCAGGAAATACTATAATTGTGTCCTTGAAGGCACTGAGTAAAAAGGCAGTTATCAAGGCTGCCCTTAGCTCTCTGGGTCATCACTTCACTCTGTCCTTGACTTAAGAGAGCATGAGCAAGGAGAGCTGCACTCTCTGTCTCCTCACACCTGGAAGATATTCTAGGAGTCTGTATTCAGGCTGCAGTTCTTCATGATGCTGGCTGCTTCCACCCTATGCCCTTGGTGGATAGCCAAGTGGAGCACCTAGGACCTGGAACAGGAGAGCCGTCCCACTATGGTCTGAGTTCTTCTAGTGGAATTTTCAAGAGGAAAATTTAGACCTCCATGAGTCTTGCTCCACTTGGCCCTGTCCCTGTGAGCCCAGGCTGTAGAGGCCAATGACACTACTTACCCCCTCACTACATACCTGATGGTGACAGTCTATGCAGAAGGTGATTGATTATTCTCTCTGTTTCCATGCTTTTGAAACCAAGTGAAAGACTCATCCCGCTCCCTTGCTCTGTGGACTGCTCAGTGTCTGAGGGCTTGCAATGCAGGAAAGTTAGTGACAATACTTCCCTAGTCAACTGCTTGAAGTGCCCATTCTCCAGGGCTTTAGGCCTGAGTCAAGCCATTTTGCTTTCTGCAGTAAGTGAGGTCACAGGCTTTAGAGGTGACTCAGCTGCCACTGGGACGTTCTCTAGAAGAGATGGCTTCAGTGTTTGGAAAGGATTGAAATAGGGTCTGACGTGAGGTCAAGGTGGAGACAGAGGAGACCTTAGTAGCTGATTCAGGAGACGACAATCAAGAGAAGTCGGTGAGTTTTAGAGAGTGATAAAGAAGATAATGTGGTATTTCGGCTGACCTACAAGGGAAGGAAGTGTTCTACTGCAGAAGGGCGCCCTGATATTTAAAACTGAAAAGACTGGTGGAGAAAGCTGTTGGTGTTTTATGCCTGCCCCCAATACACATGGCTTCCCGGCCATGGGTAGTAGTGTCCTGCTGACTTATCATAGTCACAGGACACCCATTACCACAACTCTGCAAATTGAAGGTTGTGAGTACAGGTGTGATGAAGGCAGAGTGACCTAAACCCCAGGGTGGATGATGCTGAAGCAAGAGCTTTGGTGTCTGACATCCACGAGGACCTGTCCTGATAAACCTTTACAAGAATCCAAGCTGGATGGTACATGTGTGTAGAGTTAGGTCTATAGATATCTCTAGTCCTGACTTTCAGTCCCTACTTTCACGGCTTCCCCTACTGTCTTGATTCTCATTTCTCACCTTTGCCCTTTGTTGTGGCATCATGATACTCTATGGACATTTCTATTCCAGGAGTGCCTATGGTGCTAACAGGCAGTGCTGAGACCCAGTCATTGTGTGAGAACCCTTGGTCCTATGGGAACCTGTCCTAATTTGCAACCTACCAGATACCATCTGTCCAGCAGAAGTATTTCTTTGTGTTCCTAGAATCCCTGTAGTTAGGGGCATGTACCAGATTGCCCTCACCAGCTGTTACAGATTCTTACCCTCCCATAGAAAGAAGTCATGTGCTTTAAATAGTTTGCCAAATCTAGGAAATTGTGCTAAGGGAGTATATTTTTTTGAACTGAGACAGGAAGTGTTATAAATAAATAATGATTTGTTTTTCAGTTGGAAGTGTTGTAAAAGAATAGTGGTTAGTTTTCTTAAGAGAGTCCACAAGAGTCAGGTTGACACTGGTATATTTTGAAATGGTTGAACTAGTATATTTTGGTAGTAAACGATAATATTTTGGAATTGTGCTTCATTTACTTTAAGAACTATGCTAGTTTAAAGTTGACATGGAATCAATGCACTTCAGGGCTCATTGGACCTGCTTGAGAGACAGGTTAGAGACAGAAAGCATGGCCCACTGCCTGACTGTGACAATGGGAAGAAGATGCAAGATACTGCCCCCCACAAAAAAATAAGGATTATCATGGGAAACGGATATTAGAAAGAGTGAAATGATATGGTTAAAAACTAGTTCCACCAGTTACTAGCTGTCTGGTCTTAGAGTAGTGCCTTAACTTTCTGAGTTGGTCTCAATTATTGTTAAGTAAGAAATAATTGATACGACTCTTTCCTAAGAGGGTGAAAGGGAAATAGTATAACATTTAATAGTTCTGGCAAACTGCTCTAGCACATAGTGAGGAATGACAAAATACTGAAGGCTAACAGACCAGGATGAATTCCCCCGATAAATTGTGACAGGCCACAGAGTGAAGAGGTTGCTGTGAGAACTGAGGAACAGAATGTGCATTTTTTTACCCGGTGCCCTGCACATGATGACTAACAGTAGTTACTGTTGATGACATCATGCTACTATTCTCACTTTCCCCAAATAGGTCAACCCCTTACTCCCATACTTGGTATATGGAGTAGGAACAATGGTAAAGCAGGTTGGCCGATAGTGAATGGCTTGTAGGTCAAAGAGTAAGTGACTCTCTACCAACAATAACCTTGGGTGGAAGAAGAATGGAAAGAAGGAAAGAAATTCAAGGAATATTTTCTCAGGACTGTCCATAAAACCAAATCTTGGAGCGGATTCCAAGTCATAGCCACCCTACATAGCATTTCTAAGACTGTAAAGGTTTATGGGAAAAGGCAAGCTCCTCTTTCTACTACAGAGCTGTTGGTGGGTTCAAACCAAGAGCCTTTGGTTAGCAGTCCAACAGAGTTACTCAATAATGTGATCAGGGCTATTAGATATGTCCATGAAGGAGAAAAACAAAACTGAGAGGCAGAATACAAAATGTATGTGGGGTGTGGGGGGGGGGGAGGAGAAATGTATGTGGGTTGCAGAGAGGAGAAAATGAGTCTTATTTAGGTGAAGGGAGTGAATCTATGTGACCTAAGAGCCTGGGTGATGTAGGAGGCTGCTCACTGATATAGTAGGTGGCTACTAACTGCAAGGGAAGTAGTTATAATCCACTACTCCAAGGAATAAAGATGAAACTTTCTACTCCTGTAAAGAGTTGAGGTACCTAAGATCCACAGGAGAAGTACTATTCTGTCCAGGGAGGTTGCTATGAGGTTTGAGATGTTTATGTTAAAGATAGTGCAGTTCACACACACTTGCACACTTGCTTGTGTTTATATGCACATATATTTCTCTCCACTAGTCCAGCTAGTAAAATGTAGGCCCATCAATGGTACTCACATCTGCCATGCTGAAATATTTTTTCACATGTTTAGAACAGTGGAATGACACATCATCACATGCCCCATGGAACCCAAGTACCTCTTCTAGAAACTTACTCATTGGTGTACCAACTGCAAGGTAAGCAGATGGAAACCATCAGCTCCTCCAAGGGACAAAGACTTAACCCTTTATGTGAACCTGTGTTTGGTGTCACTGTTACAGGATTAAGAGGTTACTCTTGGCCCAGCTTGCATTTTGAGTTCCTGATTTGCCATTATCCAGCTAGGAGACCAAGGGCACAACATTTAACCTTCCTCCGCACCTATTTAATTTATAAGGGGAAGGTGTTAAAGACCATGATCTCTAAAACTCCTTCCAACTCTAACATTCTATCGGTATCTCTTCCACATAAAGTAGATATGCAAGCTCTGTTACTATGTTGGTATTAGATGTTCCCAAGTTTCTTCAGACTCATGGAGACCCTATGAATAAAACACTGCCCAGTCGTGCACTATCCTCACAGTATGGTTATGTTTGAGCCCTTTACTACAGACACTGTGTCAATCCACCTCCTTGATGGTCTTCCTATTTTTAACTAATCCACTCATTTACCAAGCACAAGGGCCTTTTCGTAGCCTTTTTGGTAACTTGTCTTAAGTACCTGAAATAAAGTCTTTCCATCTTCTTTTTTAAAGGAAACTTTTAGCTACACTTTTTTTAATGTAGATGTTTAGTTTATCTTTTTTTGGCAGTCCATAATGCTTTCAATATCTTGCAACCACCAAAATTCAAATGGATCATTTTTACCCTCCAGTCTGCCTTGTTCACTGTCCACTTTTCCAGTAAATGTGAGAAAATTGACCATAGCATGGCTTGGGTCAGGTGCACCTCAGCTCTTTAATACTTGAAAGAATTACTTGGCCCTACAGTTGCCTGCAAAAATGTACCCTTTGCTTTCCTGATTGCTGCATTTTGAGTATTGACTGTGGATCCACACAAAATTAAATTCTTGACAAAGCCCATCTCTTCTCCATTCTCCATCGTGTTTTCTATTGGTCCAGTTTTGAAGATTTTGGTTTTCTTCATGCTATGTTACACTGCATAGTGAATACAGCTGTCTTTGATTTTCATCACTAAGTACTTTATCAGTAAGTAAAGTTGTGTCATTTGAATTTCATAGTAATAAGAGATTTTGGATGTGGTATTCTTTATATAGTCCAACTTCTTGGATAATTTGTTTAGAACATATTGAAAGAAAATATGTGGAAAGGATACAAGTCTAATGAATTTTCCCTGACTAAAAACAGGCAAAATTCCACCTTTTTTTAAAAAAACTGCCTCTTGGTCTATTTACACTTTCCACATTAGCACAATGAAGTGCTCTGGAATTTCCACTCTTCACAATATTATCTGTAGTTTATTATGGTATGCACAATTGAATGCCTTAGCATAGTAAATAAAAGAAATAAACATATTTCTGGAATTATCTGCTTTCAGCTAAAATCAACTTGAGACATCAGCAATTATATGCTTTAGTCCTTTTCCTCTTCTAAATAAGGATTGAAATTACGACAGCTCTCTGATGTATCAGAGCAGCCATTTTAAGTTATCTTCAGTAAAATTTTACTTGTATGTAATAAAAATGATGCTATTCAATAAGTTGGGTCATTTTTCTTGGAAATGGACCCCCATGTGGATTTCATCCAGCTAATTGGCCAGATAGCTGTCTTTCAAACACATCAGCATGGACAGGAGAGTGTTTCATCAGCTGATTGAAGTATTTCAACTAATATTCCGTCAACTATTGGAGTCGTGTTTTTCACTACTGCTGTCATTGCAGCTTGGTTTTCTTCCTTCAATACCATCAGCTCTTAGTCATCTATTTACATAGCTGAATGTCAGCAAGCTCTTTTTGACACAGTGACTCCATATTCCTTCTATGTTCTTCTTTTCTTTTCCTGTCTCTGGATGTCGTTTGTAAATGGCCAACCAATCATTTTATTAAGAATTTTTACAGATATAATAACTCTTTATCTTCTTTGGATGCTTCTTAAGCCATTCATAGGAACCCTCATGGCGCAGTGGTTACAAGTTGGGCTGCTAAACAGAAGGCCATCAGTTCAAAACCACCAGCCATTCCTCAGGAGAGATTTCTAGTGCTGCAAACGTTACTGCCTGAGAAACTCATGGAGCAGAGGAGAACTGTCCTATAAGGTGGCAAGGAGTCAGCACCAACTTGATGGCAGTGAATGAGAACATCATTCAATATTTTGCCCACATGCTCCTCCATTGTTGCAACTTGGGGCTTATATTTTTTCCTAAGTTCTTCCAGCTTTTACTTCGCTGAGCATGCTCTTCTTTTATCACTTTCTAACTCCAGACCTTTGCATATATAATATTATATATTATATTTTACTTTGTCTTTTCCACCTACCTTTGAAATTTCCCACCCTGATCTTTTTTCACAATTTAATTTGCAATTAGCTCTTGTATGTTCAAAACAAAACACCAAGTTTTTGTCTTTTCTTTTTCCCTGTTACAATTAATAATCTTTTGCATTCTTTGAGGCTATCAAAGATGAGGCTATCTGCTTCAGTAAGATTTAGTCTTGGAACCCTGTTTCAGTTTTTCAGAAGGGAAAAACCCTGATGGCTTAGTGGTTATGTGTTGGGATGTTAACCAGCTCAAAATCATGTGTAGCAATGTGGGAGAAAATAAGGGTTTCCTACTCCTGCGTAGGGTTACAGTCTTCTAAGCTTACAGCAGCAGTCTACTTTTCCTGTGCAGTCACTGAGTCAGCATCACCTCCATGGCAGCTAGATGAGTGAGAGCAGTTAGAAATGACTTGGTAGAAATGGACATTTTCTTTCTTCAAGGATGATATTTGGCCTTCAACTCAGTTGTCTTCAGTCACTAGTGTTCACTGCATCAAATTTGTTCTGACTTTAACAAAGGAGGATGCTAGGCAAGGAGAGAAATGACTCATCTTCTCTTTCAAGACACTTAAAAAAAACCTTTTGCATTTATTTAAAAAAAACATTAGATCGGGGGGCTCTTACAGTTCTTATAACATCTCATACATCAAGTGTATCAAGTATATTTTTACATATGTTGCCATCATCATTCGCAAAGCATTTTCTTTCTAGTTGAGTCCTTGGTATAAGCTCCTCTTCCCACCCCCACCCTCCACCCTTGGGATTCCTTGATCAATTATATATTATTATTATTTCTTATCTTACACTGCCCATTGTCTCTCTTCAACCACATTTCTGTTATTTGTCCCTTCAGGGTTGGGGTGTGGGGGACTCTAGATCCAGCTTTGTGATGGATTCCCCCCTTTGAGCTCTTTTTTAAATCATTTTTATTGTGGGCACATATAATTATTCATCACAATTGATGCATCCTTCCACTGTATTCCAAGCACATTTGTACATTTTTTGCCCTCATCATTCTCAAAATCTTTGCTTTCTTCTTAAGCCCTTGGTATTAGCTCCTCATTTTCCCCATCCCACCCTGATTCCCCCTCCCTCATGAGCAGTTGACAATTTATAAATTATTAGTTGGTCATATCTTACACTGTCTAATGTTTCCCTTCACTCACTTCCCTGTTGTCCATACCCCAGCAGGAGGCTATATGTAGAATCTTATAATAGAGTCCCCCTTTCCACCCCACCTTCCCTCAACCCTCCCGGTATCACCATTCTCACCACTGGTCCTGAAGGGATAATCTGGTTTGGATTCCATGTGTTTCGGTTCCTATCTGTACCAGTGTAAATCCTATGGTCTAGCTGGATTTGTAAGGTAGAAAAATTGGGATCGTGATAGGGGAGGTGTAGGTGGGGAAGAATTTAGGAACTAGAGAAAAGTTGTTTGGTTCATCATTGTTACACTGCACCCTGACTGGCTCATTTCTTTCATGTGACCTTTCTGTTAGGGGATCCCTGTTACCTACAGATGGGCTTTGGGTCCCCAATCTGTACTTGTCCTCATTTACAATGACATAATTTTTAGTTCTTTCATGCCTGATACCTGATGACTTCAACACCTCATGGTCACAGGTTGCTTCTTCCATGTGGACTTTTTTGTTTCTGAGCTATATGGCTACTTGTTTACCTTCAAGCCTTTAAGACCCAAGAAGCTATAGCTTTAGATAGTCAGGCACCACATTTGCTTATGCACACATTTGTCTTCAGCCATCATGTCAGGAAAGTGGTCATGTGATTTTCTGTTCTTTGATGCCTGAGAATTGATCCCTTCAATCCCTCGTGGTCACACAGGATGCTGTGCTTCTTCCTTGTAGTCATTGTTGTTTTTGAGCTAGATGGCTGCCTATTTATCTTCAATCCTTTAAGATCCCGGACACTATACTTTTTGATAGCCGGGCACCATCAGCTTTCTTCACCACGTTTGCTTATGCACACACTTATCTTTAGCGATCATGTTGGGAAGGTGAGCATCGTTGAATGTCAATTTAATAGAACAAAGTGTTATTGCATTGAGAAAGTACTTGAGTGGAGGCCCAATATCAAGGCACATTTGTATTTTGAAGCAAGCCCAGTCTTGTACATGTTCTCCAAAAGGCTTTTAAAACCCTTTCCTGATAATAATGTGACTGAACAAGCATAGTATATGGGGTATATCATTTGAAAGTTTACTTCTCTAGGCTATCTCTTAAGCATGTAACCCCAGGCATTTTTTTTTCATTTCTGGTAGTACTGTGCATATGGCAAGTCCCTGCCCAAAGCAAACTGAACAGTGATGAAGATGGCCCAGGAGACGGAATTGGACAGTGGTTCCAGGTACTTGTTTTGGGAACTTAGCAGATCTAACTTGATATCCCATCATTCCCTCATAATATGAATTTTAACATATAACTTAACCTCCCAGCTCTTGCTTCTACACCTGTTGATAATAAAGGCTCTTTTTCAGAGGCTTCCTATGAACATCAACTGAAATGAAGTAGATATGTAGCCTGGAGGAGGAAGAAGAGGAGAAGAATAAGCAGCTTTAATTATCTTATAGGCATAGGTCATGCCCATAGAGACTGAAAGTCAAGTGGGAGAGGCAATGTCTTCCTCCTATGAACATTTTGAACATTGATTAAAAGTAGTACATGATAAGTATGCTAATCAGGGTTGACTAGAGAAACAAATATAGAGACAATCATTTTTGTGTAAGAGAGAACTTTATGTCAAAGCATAATTGTACATTAAGAAAACATCTCAGCCCTGTTCAAATCAAGTCCAGTAAGTCTGATATTAGCCCATGTGTCCAGTACCTTTTGTAAATTCCTTTTCAGACTCATGCACCACATGCAACGATGCTGAGTGAAGGAAAGCCACAGGTCAATTAGTGGAAACTCTTATGGATCACATAGTGGTAGAAGCATCTTAATGCTGGCATGGGTCTCCATGTGGTTTTTCCGGCTCCAAGGCTCTGGCTGCCATCAATGTAGTTCCATGTGGCTTGTTCAATTAGATGTCTTGCAGACAGTAAGTGTGTGCCTTGCCTCCAGCGAGCTATTTATTTCTTTAGCACCTCCAGTCATCAATTTGTGACATGATTGACAGGCTAAACTCCATCCTTTCACTTTTAAAAGTCTCAAGTTACCAGCAGATGATGTAACTGCCACAATAAGTAATTCAGATACTGAGGTAAGCCCAAATCAGGGTGGCGGTTGAAGGAGGAAATCATGGAGAGATGAGAAATGAATTGCTTTGAAAAACTGGAACACACAAAGAAAAGTAAGCACACTTCAGCGAAAGATAGGACAATACATTCATTCTTTTAACAAATTATTATTGAGAACTTACTAGGAATTTCATACCATTCTAAAAATTTTATAGAATAAGACACATTCTAGTAATGAATCAAATATTAAACAATGTGGTTACTGGTTGTATTCTTATCTATTCTGATTATGTATTCCCCATATGTATCAGTTTAGAGCTGTGATCTACAGTTTTAAATGAATTTTTTAAAAAATAAAATGCTATTACCTCCTTCTGAGCTTCATTTGCTTAGATTTAAAATGCCAAACTTTTGATATTAACCATATTAACCATTTGCACCATCTAGGCATGGCACAATGTGGTTAGGAATTTGAGAAAGGCTATAAAGAAATTAAAGAAGGGAGAGGCCAGTAGCTATCATGGGGAGGGGAGGGTACTACTTGAAATAGAAGTTGTAGCCTGAATGCAATGTGAGAGATAGCAATGTGAACTTCAGAGGGAGGAGATTTTCCGGGCTGAAGAAATATCAAATGCAAAGATCTTGAAACTGGATGATGACCAATGTATTCAAAGAACAGGAAGCAGGCCAATGTGAATAGAGTGGAGTGAGCAGAAAAAAATTGGTGCTGGGAAAGGGAATTCAATAACCAGACAGGAGGTAGATTTTGGATTATATTCTAAGTGGAATAATGTGAAGCACCTGGATAATTTAGAGATGGGGAGGAAAGTTCTGACTTCTGTTGTTGAATGTTTCACTCTAGCTGCTACATAGAGAACTGATCCTGTTCCCATGGTGGCAGGGGATGGCGGAGGTACAGAACCACTGGAAATAAAAGGAAAGCAAACATTGCCATTGATCAGATGAAAGATGAGGGTGGAGAAATGAAGGCAGCATGGAAAGTGGTGAGATTATGAACATTTTGAAGGAACAGCTGATGGGTCAAAGACAGGGTGAGAGAAAAAGGCTTCCTGTTAAGTAAAGTTCTCATCCTGGCATGTGGATTAATGTTATCACTTTGTAGATAGATATGAGGAATGAGGGAAGGAGCTGGTTTGTAGGCGTTAGAACCAACAAATGTTTTAAATGATGTGGCTAAGTAACCTAGGCTGAAGAGATGACTCACCAACTGATCTATGGGAAATTTCAGAAGACTGGGACCCCATGGAAGGCTACAAATGCCAGGATGAATGTAGACTCTAGCCACTTGGTAAGAATACTGCCATTCTTGGTAAGAATGCTGCCACTTGGCAACATATAACAATTGCCATGAAATTATGGCATTTTAATATTAGAATTTCCATCTTTCCTGTGAAAGACCTGAGTTAAATTCCTAGTCAATACACATCATTTACTGTTATCACCTGTCTTCAGTGGAAGATTGTGTGTTTTTATTGTGTTGAAGAACAGATTCTTGATGAGCTACCATACTAAGACAGACTAGGAAGAAAGACCTGGTGATCAATTCCAAAACTCAGCCATTGAAAATGCTGTGAATCATGATTTCATCTGCCAACAATCACGGAGATGCTTTATGGATAGACAACATTTCACTTTGTTGTGCATGATTTGGGGCTAACTTGAGGACAGGTAGAAAGAACAACACTAATAAAACTGGAAGGAGTCCCTACCTAGAACTTTGCCCTGCCCTTCAACTTCCCTTACCACTGCCCCATGAGGTCCATCTTCTCATGATCCCTTTCCACAGATGAAGACTCCAGGGAAAGAGGGTAAGTGGCTCATTCCAAACGTCCATCAATGCTTGGGAAGGGTGATGAACATCCCACTCGTTTGTCTCATAGTCCAGGACCTGGTAAGCTGCAAGCCATATCCAGGGTGCCCTTATAAGCAGTATCTGGGGAAACCCACAGCTGTGAATGCTGCCAGAGTGGCCTTTCTGAAGATTCTGCTAGTTAGAAGAAGAGTCCATCCCTCCGATTTCTCCCATAAACGATGGTTCTGCTTAGGAGCTTCCCCTGGAATAGACCTTACTCGCCCTCCCCCCCACCCCTCAGGGCATTGATCCTGCCCCAGGGTGTTTTCCAGAACTTGCACTGCTCCCTAATTACCTAGTAATGCTGAGGGCTTATGAAAATGCTGTCATTTCTGTGAGAAGGGGAGGGAGGTCTGAAAGAAAAGAAGAAAAAAAAAAACACGCTATTAAACCTGGCAGAATTCCAGGGTGGGTAATTACATTCTTTCGGGTGGTATTCTCACACACACAATCTATGGAGTATTTTGGGAGTCTTCTGTACGAATTGTGCTAAAAACATGAAAAAAAATATTTTTTACATCTTTTAAAATGGGGCCTGTCTAAAGCCACAGAAGTACCCTCTCCCTGATTGCATTTTTGCCAGTTTTTTGGCTGAAGGTGATCTGTTCTCAGATCATAAATTTGATGTGTGTGTGTTTTTTTTCCTCCTCATGAATTGTTTCATACTAAAAGCTTAAAATGTTCAAATGAAAAGAGACCTTGGCACAGCCCCCGCATATTTCAGATAGAGGCACTAGCCCAGGGAGGGGAAGGGACCTGACTAATGACACAGCCACAAGGGAAGAGAAGATGGAAGTGAGCACGGAGCTCCCAGATCTCCTCTATTGCACTCAGTCTCAAGTGGATCCCCAGCCTGCTGGAACTATTAAGAACTGGGTGGCTTGTTACCATATCTAATCCAACCTCTCCCATCTGTACATGAAGAAACAAGGGGAAATGGACTTGCTTTTCAAATCAGTAGGGACACAGCTGCTTGAACCCTTGTCTCCTATCTTCCACTGAACTCAAAGTAGCATTGATGGTCAAGGGGTCATATCAGATCAAGACTGGGCATACTTCTCTCTTCTTGCCAGGAAGGCACACATATTGGTTTAAAGGACAGAATCCATAGGTTTCTGGAGGGGAAGGGGGTATTTTTTTTAAAAAAAAGAATATCTGGCCACATCAAGGCTAAAATTCCATATGGTATCAATGGATTGTTGCTTGAGGACCTGCAACCAGGTATGATGGACGCTTAGGCTCTCCAGTCCTCTTTGTGTTCACTGTCATCCATCTCCACAGCTCAGCCCACTTCATCCATTTGCCTGTGTGGTCCAAGTGGGCATTGGAATGTGAAATTCTTTCAAAATTCCCTTAAAATTCAACATATTTCTCCTTGATTTGTGATGTAAGACCAAAGTGTAGTAAATAAATTTTAAGATATTGGGGCTACATAATATGAGACTTAAAGCTCCTCAAAGATATGGACCAGGATAAGTCACAAATGATCGTAAGAGTAAGTGCCATGCCCTCTGTGAGACACAGTTTGAGAAGCATTAGGAAAACTTTACCTGTCACCTTCCTTGACACTCATCTTGATTCTATTTCCACTAGATGTTCATCCATCTAGGCTCTAAGGAGTGCCCATCTTTAGGGTTTCCACTTAAAATCTGAAGACGTTTCACATTTACTACAAAGCCACTGTGGTCAAAGCAGCATGGTACTGGCATAATGACAGATATACAGGTCAATGGAAAAGAATAGAAAACCCAGAAATAAAACCATTAGCATGTAGACAACTGATTTTCGACAAGGGTCCCAAGAGCATCAAGTGGGACCGTGATGCTCTATTTAACAAATGGTGCTAGAAACAATGGAAATCCACATGTAGAAAAATGAAAAAGGATCTCTACCTCACCCCATGCACAAGAACAAACTCAAAGTGGATCAAAGACCTGGAAGTAAAACCCCAAGCCATCAGGACCATTAGTGAAAGCATTGGAGAAAATCTAAGAACCTTGGCCCAAGGAACACAAAGGCTGACTGCGATAGGGCAGGATACACACACGAGATGCTGAAATTGACAAATGGGACTTAATAAGGATAAAACACCTGTGGGCATCAAAAGACTTTACCAAGAGGGTAACTAGGAAACCCATACACAGGGAGAGGATTTTTAGCAAGGACACAACAAACAAAGGGCTTATGAAAATTTACAATACCCTCCTTGTCTGCAAAAAGAAGAAATCAGTTAACCCTTTGAAGAAATGGGAAAAAGAACTAAGGAGAAGTTTCACTAAGGAGGAGACCCATATGGCCAATAAACATGAGAAAATACTGCTGATCATTAGCCATCAGAGAAATGCAAATCAAAACAACTATGAGATACCATCCAACACCTCTGAGGTTAGCCCAAATCAGAAAAACGGAGAACAACAAATGTGGGAGGGGATGTGGTGAAATAGGAACACTTCCACATTGCTGGTGGTCCTGAAGATATGTACAGCCGTTATGGAAAGCAGTCTGGCGATACCTAATGAAAATGAAATTGAACCACCTCATGACCCAGCTATCCCTCTACTGGGTATAGACCCAGAAGAGGTAAGAAATAAACCACGGCCAGTTGTGTGCAAGCCAATGCTTATTGCAGCGCAATTCACTATCGCAAAATGTTGGAAACAATCTAAATTTCCATCAGTAAACAAGTGGATCAGTAAACTCTGGCACATACACACAATGGAATACTATTTTTCACCCAAAGTTACTGATGAACACATGAGACATGTCTTCTCATGGGAAGAGCTGGAGGAAATTATTCTAAGCAAAGTGAGTCAAACACAAAAGGAGAAGTACAGCATGAGCCCACCGAGGTAAGTATAACCAACATGGTGGGTATAGAAGGGAAGCCCCCTATAACATAAGAGTTGGTCAGAGATCCAGGGAAAGGGGAGGAGGTGGAACCCAACCCAGGGATGTGCATGTGGATACAGCACAGCAAAAAGGACGTTTGAAAGTAAAAGATTAACAGAGGGAGCAGGACACTAACTCATCCAGGGGGAGAGTACGGGTCTTGTCTCCACAGAAGCTGAAGCGGGTGTGCAGATCCTACCACGCAACACCCAACCGTGAGGACGGCGGTGGAAGGAGACGTGAAAAGAGAGCTACAGGGCCGGCCATAACCCGAGCCAGACCGACTCCCTCAATGTGAGTGGGTGTGGCAGAGAAAAGGTGGCGGAAAGTGAGCAGTGTGCCACGCCCACGTGGAGACAGGTGGAAATGGAGGAAGAGAAGGAGAGCCATTCCATTCCCCCATGCTGCCCCGATTCCTGCCCACGATGCTCAGAGGACTACGCTCCTGCGGGGACCTAAGCCACAGCGGGGACTGGGCAAACAATAACAGGGCCTGTCACACTGTCTTCCTACAGACAGCGACAAAGGACACTTCAGGAGACACACAGCAGAGAAGCAAGGCGGTCTGAGTCCCCAAAACAGACCAAATCAAGAAGGGAGCACTCCTGGCTGGATGGTCTGGAAGAGAGAACAACTGAACGGAGGGTTCCTAACAGCTGTGGAGGGAGGGGGGCATGGACAGACTCAGGGATGGGGGGAACAACCAGTGGTCCGCAATCGGTGGGGAGGAGAGTGGGGGAGCCCTAATAGGTCCAAAATAAGTGTAATGTAATAGAGAGGAAGTAATGAAACTCGAATGAAGACCGACCACAAAAGAGGGACAGGAGGAAGGCAGAAGGAAATACAGGAAGGAATGAGAAGGCAAAGAGCATTTGTAGAGGTCTAAACACAGGTATCAATGTAAGTAAAAATAATTACTTATTAAAAGGTGGGAATAAATTCAGGAACATATAGTTATAGGTTTACTACTAAGGCAGCAGCTGGATCTTGGGCCCCCACCCAATCACTCCCTCAATGCAAAAACACTTTGTTCTATGAATCTGGTCACGATGCTCACCAGCCCAATATGATCACTGAAATCAAATAGGTGCATAAACAAATGTGGTGAAGAAAACGGATGGCACACAAATATCAAAAGATATACAGTCTGGGGTCTCAAATCCTGAAGATAAACCCCCAGCTAGCTGAGAAGTACCCAAGTCCACACAGAAGCACACCAGCCAGAGTGGCCGAGAGGAGTCAAAAGGATCAGGTCTCAGGCATCAAACAGGAAAAAAACAATATTACTGTGTATGCACTTTCCTGAGATGATCACTGAGGACAAGTGGGGACAAGAGAAAGAGTGGTGAAGATGGCTAATGGCACCCTGCTAGCAAGACATAATGCCTGAGGTCTCAAAGGCTTGAAGATGAGGAAACAGTGCCTACCACAGAAGCACAACAGCCTGTGTGACTATGAGGAGTGGAAAGAACCAGACTATCAGTCATCAAAGAACAAAAACATATCATTAAGTGCCCACCCTCCTGTCATGATCGCTGAGGACAAAAGGGTGCAGAGGCAGACAGAGCCGAGGAAATTCATGGCATCCAGGCAACAAACGGTAAAGTAGCTGGGACCTTAAAGGCTAGAAGGTGAACAAGTGGCCATCCAGTGCAGAAACAGCAGATCCCACATAGAAGAAGTGCACCCACCTGTGTGATCACAAGGGGTCGAAGGGAGCAGACATCAAACATCAAAGACCAAGGATTAAATCAGTAAGAATGAGGGGGAGAGCAGAGTGGTGATTCAAAGCCCCTTGGCGGCAATTGGACACCCCTTTACAGAGGAGTCATGGGGAGGAGATGGGTCAGTCAAGGAGCAGTGAGGTAGCAATGACGCATAAAACGTTCCTCTATTTCCTGAAGGCTTCTTCCCCCAAACACCATGGTCCCAACTCTGCCCTGCAGCTCTAGCTGGACTGGAGGAGGTGCACGGGCAGAGATGGGAGCTGGAAATGCAGGGAACTCTGGGTGGATGAACCCCTCGGGGTCATTGGTGGGGGTGGAGTTGCCAGATGGGTGGAGGGAGGGTGGGGTGGAGAGAGGAAGCCAGCTATGGGGATCTGCAGACTGTCTCCTATCTGGAGGACGGACGTAGGGAGCAATGGGCAGGGGGAGAAGTCAGGCAGTGTAAGATATGACAAAACAATAATGACTGCAGAGTAATGAGGACTGTGGGGGAGGGGGAAAAGGTTAGAGGGGGGAGGAAGGGGGGTCATATCAAGGGCCCAAGTGGAAAGGCAGATGTTGGGAGAATGTTGATGAGGACAGGCAAGTGGGGGTGCTTGGCACAGTACATGTAACTATGTATTGAACTATGTATGATGAAAAGTGATATATGAGTGTCCACTAAAATGATTTTTAAAAAAAAGGAATCAAAAA